>LPNX010505617.1:0-37706 GCA_001517045.1 Pseudotsuga menziesii
CTTCAACTTCAAATCCTCGTGACTATTCGATGTAAAACTCTTCCTCAATCATACCATTAAGGAAGGCTTGTATTTACTTCATCATGGAAGAAACTACCATTATAGTTTTGAAGGAAATGTACCTTGCTTCCAGAAGTAAGTGTCTCTTCAGAATTAATTCCCTCTTTCTGATAGAAACCTCTAGCCGCAACTCTTACCTTACTTCTATCAGCAACATATCTTATCTTGCAAATCCATTTGGAAGATACCACATTCTTGCTTTCTAGTTTGAGTACTATATCCCAAACATCATTCTAGTATCACAACATCTTCTATGAGTTTGTCTTCTCAGATCATCAACATATCCTAGTCTTCTACAATCAACCTTGAAGGTTGGAACCCACTTTACTCTTGGTAAAGTCTCCATCCATCACAAAGCTATCCATCATGTCGTACCATGTCGAACTCAGATATAATTTTCTATAGTCACTCCCCCTGAAGTGGAGTATCATCTTCCCTCTTCATTCTGTACAGATGGTTATATGCTTGATATATATTGGTCAATAGAGTATGTCATGTCATAATCTATTCTTTCTGGGGAGAATCATGAACCTTTCTTTGTACACTTGTTCCATCATATCGTATACATCATTTCCCATGATCAATTGTTATTCTTTGATCATAGCTTCTTTCATAACATTATTTTCTTCATCTTGAGTTATCTCTTGTACCCATGGTGGTCTTCATCCTTCAAGGTGGATCTACCACTCTCTGAAGCTCTTTCTTCCGTCGTGGTGTCTCTGACCCTGGGAGCCTTAGATTCATGTTTATTGGAGTGGAACAAGTCTCGTCCTTCTTTTCTTGTAGGAGGTTGTTCATGACCTTTCCTGCAATTCAAATGCACCAGTTGCATGGTTAGAACTATTTCATAAAACATATGCACAACGACAAATGCTTATGCATCATGCAATTGTTTAGTCAATACAATATTCATCCATATCTCACATAAACTTTCTAGATGCCTTCCATTTCCACCATGACATTATTGAGATTGTGCACTAATCCAATATGTCAGCAAAAAGGTTTGATAAGTAACAATGTATAGCACCATGAGCTACTTACCCATCACATGCATATTAGTAGTATATAGTCATTAATGAAAACAATCTATCATGCATAACACATCACTGAATATAATCAAATGTATAACAAAACAATATTATGAAATGACAATTGAATACTTATCTTTATTTTTTTCATGGGTATATTCCTTCTTGAGTCTTCAGCTTCATTGTCTTCTTCAGCATTGTTTCTTATCCAAATGCTGAGGTGGATAAGAAGTTCTTCAAGAGTTGAGATCTTCATATTTCTCATTGATTGAGGAATCTTCTTTGGAAGATGAGAGCTTGATCTTCAGAGACGAGCTTCTTCTTCTTCCCAAAGTCTGCTGAAAGTAATCACTTCCTTCTGGAACACATTTCTTAAATGAATGAATTCTATGATCCTGGGAGGCCATTCAAGGTGGCCATCACCACTTCTGCATTCTTCACTTCTTCTATCCCCGCTTGAAGTTGTTCTTTGATTTGAGATATCCTTATGACTGCATGGTCTCTGCATTCTGGATCTTCACATTCTTCAGCTGGTTTCTTAAGTTCATATTCTGATCTATGTTCTTCCCTTCAAATAGCTTGGTCAAGAAATCAATCCTCATCAATGTCTTTAGGGAAGACACTTGTAGTACAAGTTGATTCGTAACTGAATCATCAATGATCTTCTGGTATTTGACCAAGTTCTTCTTGAGAAAGGCTTCTAGCCTCATCTCCCTCTAAAACTGGAACCTCTATGCTCATGTAGGTGTCCAATCCATTTTCTTTAGAGAGATCATATACTTCTAGGATTGGAATTTGTCAACTTCACCAAGCTTATCATCAAGCTGATGTCATAGATCACTTTGAAAAGAGAACCTCAAATGAACATAGCAAAGGATTAGATCTTACCAATTTGAGGTGTCCGTCCTGGTTCCGGAGCTGACTGATCTAGGGTTTGTCACAGAAACCCTAATTTCAAAAACTTGGAATCTTTCAGATATTATTGGCTAGACATATATATCTCTTCAAATGGAGTTGTCCAATGTACTCCATTTCTGAAAACATTGGAGGGAAGCTTCCGGAACAGGAAGCCCTAATTTTCCAATTTCTTCTGCAACAATGCATGTTATTGTTTCTATGATATCTCTGAAATTTCTGCTCCTCTATGTCTGAAATTTTGTACTAAGGTAACCTCTCATGTACCTGATCCACCACCATATATTTCATCAGAATTTGTTTCACCATTTGGGATTTATGATCATTTTCCCAAGGTGACCTGTTACAGGACTGTTCGGAACAGCGAAGTTGTACGGCATGCCAAGTGTCACTGGTTCATCTTATGAGTATGAAATTTGTACCACAAAAATTAAAGTCCATTCCCTTTCTGGAAAATTTTCATGAATTCCATTTGGACCTCTTTAGCCCAAGATATTGCAATTCTCCTCAGGTGTCCTGTTTAGGGATGAATTCTGGAAGAGGCTGGAACCCTAACTTGGAGAGAACATATCTCCTAGAATACAGCGAATATGATGATGAATTTTGGATAAAGTGTTCATCAGGATTTTATCTTAGGCCCCTACAATTTTCAGCTCTTGATCCTTCTCCAATCTCTGAATATAGCGAATGTTCCAAAACGTAGCAGTTTTAGTATTTAGGGTTTTTCTAGCTCAGGGTCAAACTAGGGTTTGACTTTCCCGGAGATTCACCCAACCAAAATTCTTGATCCAGGTCTCTAAAATTCGGTTTTGATGAGGAGAACAATCCTATTCTAGTCTCACTCAAAAATTCCTCTTCTGTAGAAGGCCCTAATTTCCACATCGAAAATTGAAAATGCTCGGAATCGAATTCCGCTTCGACAGAACAATGCACCCTTCAAAGGAGAGTCAGCCTAGCCTTCTTTTGCTGATTGATTGTGGAGAGAGAACCAAAAAATAAGAATCCCTAGCTTCTGTAACTTGTGAAATCTGCCCTATTCAGGTTAGCTCTGATACCATGTTAAATTTTCATATGCTTAGCTAATACATCAGTATATCATTTCATTTTTCATAATAAAAGCATATAAAACAGGATCACTGAAAGAAACAGTATCACAAGAACAACACAGATTTATCCTGGGAAAACCCTAAAGGGAAAAACCCAGCAAAAGCTTCCCCAATATAGATGCCCCAAAAGGGAAAAAGGTAAAACCAACAAGGAGATCAAAAACCTAATTCTCCTCCTTCTCCAGCAACTTCTCTCCTCCATAAGTGCGCTATTCCAAGTGAGTGTGTGTGTACTCTCAAATGAGGAGCACTACACCTCTATTTATATTCATCCGTTTACTTAAAGTTTACTCAATTAACATGTCAGCTTAATTTAACTCATGTAGGCTCGAGTTACACATGTAGACTCAAGTAACCACACTGGGGTGCTGATGACCCACCTTTACAATTAGAGGGGACTACCTCATGACTCTTATTAGTTCTTCCGATTAGGAGCATCGGGGTACAATGTAATACAAGTGGTTCTCCCGGTTGGACCATTGGGGACCACAAAAGATACATAAAGAATATTCTTCGAAGTTACAATATTTCAACACAAATAACATATCCAATGCCACTATTGTAAAAAAATTGGTCATTATGCACCTGAATGTAGGAAGAAGCAGTTTGATATGAATAGGCGGAATGTGAATTTCTCAAGAGAAAATCACTCTAAAAATAGTGATTCAATGTTTATTACTTGTAATAGTGCACAAGAATGCTCAAAAGAAGTATGGTTCTTAGATAGTGGTTGTAGTAACCACATGAGTGGAAACAAGGATATGTTTGCAAACATAGATGAATCTGTGAAGTCATAAGTAAAACTCGGATATGATAAAAAAGTAGTTGTCATGGTAAAGGTAGCATAAAATTTGAAACTAAGCAAGGTGAAAAGAAACACATTCCAAATGTGTATTATGTCCCTAATCTCAAACACAATCTAATTAGCATTGGACAACTACTACAAAAGGGATATAAAGTCTATTTTGAAAATGATGCATGTGAAATCTTTGATTCACATAGAACACTAATTGCAAAAGTCCAAATGACACAAAACAAGATGTTCCCTTTTAAGGTTGCAAAATGATTTGTCTATTGCTTTCAAAGTAGTCCTCTCAAATCAATCATAGTTATGGCACTTAAGGTTTGGTCATTTAAGCTTCAGCGGTCTAAATTTGTTGCATAGAAAGAACATGGTGAATGGTTTGTCGTCGATTGAACAAGCAAACAAAAATTGTGAAGGGCGACATACTTGGTAAGCAACATAGAGAATCATTTCCCATTGGTAAGCCATATAGAGAAAGAGCTCCACTTGAAATTGTGCATTCAGATTTGTGCGGGTATATGAAGATACCTTCTATTGGGAATAGCTTGTATTTCATAACTTTCATAGATGATTATTCCAGGAAAGCTTGGGTATATTTCTTGAAACACAAATCAAAATCTTTTGAAGTGTTTAAGCAATTTAAATTCATGGTTGAAAAACAAAGTGGACACTACATTAAAATTCTAAGAACAGATAGAGGTGGAGAATTTGCATCAAATGATTTCTTGAGTTTTTGCAAAAAAGGCAATTTACAACTAGTTATACACGAGAGCAAAATGGTATTGCAGAAAGAAAAAATAGAACAATAATGGAAATGGCAAGAAGCATGATGAAAGCTAAACATCTACCAAATGAATATTGGGCTAAAGTTGTAGCTTGTGTAGTATATATTTTGAATCATTCCCCCACAAAGAGTGTCAAGGATAAGGTACCACAGGAAGCATGGAGTAATAAAAAGAATAATGTTTCTCATTTAAGAGTCTTTGGGTGTATTGCATATGCACATGTTCCTACTGAAAATAGGAAGAAGTTAGATAATAAAGGAGAAATATGTATTTTTGTGGGATATAGTAGGCAATCAAAAGCATACAAGTTGTATAATCCTATCACAAAAAGGACTATAATCAGTAGATATTCCAAGTTTCTTGAAGATGAAGAATGGATTTGAAATGAAAATCTACATCAACAACAACAATTTGAAATGAAATATTTTGATGAAGATCAAGCTCCCAACAATGGATCCAGTTCACATAGCACAACATCAACACCTCAATCAGCTTCAATATCTCAGTCAACACCTAGCTATCACTCAAGTAATAACTCAAGGTCAAATGGAACTCCAGTGAAGACAAGAAGTCTCCAAGAAAGATATGAGGTAACTCAAGGTAATGATGATGATGGTTTGATTTCTAATTTTGCATTATGTTCTATTGCTGATCCAATATGTTTTGAAGCAATAAAATATGAAAGTTGGAAAAAGGCTATGGATGACGAAATTGAAGCAATAGAGAAAAATAAAACTTGGCAATTAGTGAACCTTCCAGAAGGAAAAGATGCAATAGGTGTAAAATGGATCTATAAAACAAAGTTTGATGTTGATGGAAAT
The DNA here is from genome assembly GCA_001517045.1 of Pseudotsuga menziesii. Taxonomy (NCBI): domain Eukaryota; kingdom Viridiplantae; phylum Streptophyta; class Pinopsida; order Pinales; family Pinaceae; genus Pseudotsuga; species Pseudotsuga menziesii. Next base: position 5,521 of record LPNX010505617.1, read on the forward strand.
ATTGTAAAGCATGAAGCAAGGTTAGTTGCAAAGGGTTTCTCACAACAATCCAGGATTGATTACAATGAGACTTTTTCTCCAGTAGCTATATTAGATACAGTAAGAACAATGTTAGCAATAGCAAGGCATCATAAATGGAAATCTTATCAAATGGATGTCAAATCAGATTTTTTGAATGGGATATTACAAGAAGAAGTATATGTGTAGCAGCCACTAGGTTATTAGATATTGGGTCATGAACATAAAGTTTATAGATTGAAAAAGGATTTGTATGGTCTCAAACAAGCTCCAAGAGAATGGTATAGCCACATTGATGCATATTTCCAGAGCCATGGTTTTAGCAAATGCAGTAGTGAGCCAACTCTTTACATCAAGGTAAAGAATCAAGGTAAGGTCTTAATTGTATGCCTATATGTTGATGATTTGATATTTACAGGAAAATTTTCAATTGAGTTGTTTAAATCAACAATGAAAAAGCAATTTGAGATGACAGATTTGGTCTTAATGAAATATTTCTTGGGCATTGAATCAAGTCAAATAGATGATGGAATTTTCATTTGTCAAACAAAATATGCAAAGGATGTTTTGAAAAGGTTCAAGATGTTGAATTGCAAGCCAACATCTACACCTGTGGAAACAAGATTGAAATTGAGCAAAGAAGACATGGGTACAAAGGTAGATCCAAGTTTGTTCAAAAGATTGGTATCCAGCTTGATCTATTTGATAGCAACAAGGCCTGACATTATGTATGCAATCACTATGATTTCAAGGTTCATGTAAACACCCATGGATTCACATTGGCATACAGGGAAAAGGATTTTAAGATATATTAGTGGAACAAGATATTATGGGATCTTATATTCAAAATAAGATGATTTCATTCTAGTTGGGTACACAGATAGTGATTTTGCAGGTAGCATTGATGATAGAAAAAACACATTTGGGTATATTTTCCATCTTGGTTCAGGAGCAATCTCATGGGCTTCCCAAAAAAAACCTATTGTTACTCTTTCAACTACAAAAGCAGAATATGTAGCAGCAACATCAGCAGCATGTCAAGCAGTGTGGATAAGAAGAATAATGTCATATTTGATGCAAGATCAAGAAGGAGGAACAAAAATTTACTATGACAATAATTCAACAATAAAACTATCAAAAAATCATGTTTTTCACAGAAGGACCAAGCACATTGATACTAGATATAATTTCATCCGAGAACTTATCAACAATGGTGAAATATATCTTGAATTTTGCAAGTCTAAAGATCAATCTGCAGATATCTTCACCAAGCCATTGGAAAAAGAAAGATTTGAACATCTAAGGAAAGGTTTGGGCATCATTGAGAAGTCAAGCTTAAGGGGGAGTGTTGAAAATTGTAATCTTGATGGTGCCGACGTCTGACAAGCAGCTGCCCTACCATCCTTTGTTTGTCATCCATCAACCACCCAGCAGTCTAACAATAAATGAAATTCACCCTCCAACAGAAATTTGAACAGTAAAACATGTGTTGCAAATTTGTTTTAAATAGATCATTTCATAGCTGCATAAGGCAGACTTGTAGTTTTCTTTCTTGCTTAATAAAATTTTGAGCAACAACTCATATTTGCTTATATTTTCTATCTTGTTGCATTTTCAGTCTTGATTTTTTAGTTTTCTTCTTGCATCCTCTTCCTACATCAAGAAAGTCCAAGAAAGGTAAACAAAAGGTTACATGCCCTTTTATAGGAAGGAGACCTCACGCCAAGCAGACTATTAAATTGAGGATGAATTCCAAGGGTATGTAGGGCCCATCCCTTAAAAGTAAAGTAGTTATCTAGTTGGACGACTCCCCTTTAGCTGAAGAGAAGAAAAATCTAAGGCTAAGTCATCCAAGAAAACTCAAAAGATCAAAAGAAAACAAACAGTGTCAAAGAACAAGAATGTTGAAAAATCAAAGGTGGTAGAACCTACATTCGAGATAGAGTCTGGTCTAGAACTGGAAAGACCGACTTCTCCTTTACAAATAGATTTGGAAAATCTAGAAGGGAATCCCTAGTTCTAAACCAAAAGTTAAGAACACTCTAAAATTTCCTTACTTTGATAGTGATGAAGAGATAGAGGGGAAAGAAAATACATGGGAAATGGAGCAATGACCTTCATAAGTCACTCAAGAGAAACAACAACGTGAACCAGAAGCTCTAAAATTGGGCATTTTGGAAAAAAATGCATTGAAAGGATGATGCTAAAGAATGAATATTTTGCAGTACTAGTAGTTATATTGAATCAATTTAGCGCTGAAAAATGGTTCCTAAAGTCCAATTTTCCATTTTTTCCTCATATATTTTGATCTTTAAAACAACTTTTATATGTAAAATCTCCTCATGCAGTTTTGATAGATATATGGACTATTGCAATGTGTTTATAATTTAGAATTGAGTCCTAGGTCAAAGTTTAATTAGTTATTATATCCCTATTAAACTGGATTGCATCCATATTGAAGTTAATGTAAACATCTTAATGATTTAAATGAAAGTTCGATCCTAGTTTTTAGGATCTGGGGATCCTATTTTGATGCAACTGAATGTCTATAGAAATAGAGGAGAATATGTAAAGAGGGGTTCAAAAGAAGAGAATACAAGGACAATTTATTGTGTATAGTTTGTTCTATGAAATTTCAAGCTCTATGATCATTTGCTTATTTTACAGACCGTTGTTTTCATTTTCGTTGTGGTAATCTCTTGTTTTAATATAGAAAATATTCTTGCAATTCAATTTGTGACCTTTTCTAGTTTAGATTGAAGCACAATTAGAGATTTCTGTTGATTTCTTGAACCTGAAAGTTGTATTGGAACATGTATTTCCATATCTATGAATGATACACTGCATTTGATTTTAATTTCTAAATACATGGTCCCTTCTTATGTTTTCATGTAATTAGATCTTGTTTGTATATTAATATTCAGCATGTGCCTTGAGGGAGATGCCTATGAGTTGTGAAATTTCATCCTTAGTGTTAGACATTTATAAACCCTTAAACCTAAAACCTTATATCCCCGAATCCCTTCCTCCTAGACCTATTTTTAAATCTTAACAACATAACTTCAACTATCCCAAATATTTAAGATGTGTAAAACTTTCCCTTCAAGCAGTCAAAGGTCAACTCTTAGAGCTAACCAGAGGGTTTTGTAGTTCTTCTTGCAATGGATGGATTTGATGCTCTTCTTCATTAATTACATGGTTTCATCTTCGAGGTATTTTTTGTTATTCTTCAACATCTATTAGGTTTTCAAGATCAATATCTTGAAGGTTGGGGTTTTTTGAAGGAATAATTTCTTCATGATTATGTGGCTCCATGGAGGATGCAATATTTTTACATAATAAATTTTTAAAATTAGATTCAAAATTTACAAACATACATAGATATTAAATTTTTTTAAATTTTTTTTCTATGGAATTGATCAAGAATAAGACAAATAACATACCTTCAGTGTTACCCAACAAAGGTAATTAATCCACCAAGCCATCCAAATCAAGTAAATCATCAAAATATCAATGTGAAGATGCCCAAATCACAAGTGTGTTAATTCTTATAGTGGTTAATCACTCATGGGTTTTAAAAATGAGAAAACGTAAGGGTCAGTCGGCCCGATATGGTTTTTTCTTAATATCAGTAAAACGTAAGTGCGATATAATGTATTTGCTTTATGAAACACACTGTGCATTATATTGCACCTACGTTATATTTTAAACGTTTTCATAACACATGAATTATAAGTTATATGTGTTATATCATACTTGCGTTATATTTAAACTTTTTCATAATGCATATGCATTATAATGGCACATATGAATTATATTGCATTTGCATTATATTTTAAACTATTTCATAACACATGTGTTTGAATTTTCCTAGCCTTAGCATTGGCTACAGGCCTGGGTTTTACTGAGCCTAAACATAATTATGCACCTGTGTTATGGAATTCCGTAATGAAGTCACATTTACAATAACTATGGTGGCACAAAAAAGTAGACCCAACTTCGTACACACACCCTTAAACTAGTAGTTAACAACAAATCTCTAGAGGGAAATTTATTGAGATGGAATGCCACCAATGTATGGAAAGTTAATGTATATATAAGAGTTTCATGTGTTTTAATAAACTCACAAAGTAGAAAAGGAAATGGTAAGTTTGCAAGGAAATCCAAATTTAGAAGAGAGGAAGAATGCACTTACTAGGAAAACTTTAGTGGTAATAAAATCTAGTATTGAATCTAAAGGAAAGGATTCAAGCATGGATATGGATATTTTGCAGTGAGTGATTCAAAATATGTTAAATGACATGTAGTGGGACCCATTAGAGGAAATTTGAGGTCTTAAATGGGCCTCCAAAGGAAAATAATAAAATAATAGTTAAAATAATAAAATAATAGTTAAAAATATTAAAATAATAGTTATTAATTTTGGAGGAAGAATGAAAAAAACTACTTTTTGTGTGTGTATTTTCGACATATCTCCCTGTGTTTTTACTCAAATTCTGATCGGGAGAGCTCGTTGGATGCGGAATTTAATTATGCATCCAACGAGTATGCACATTGCATACTTTTGATGGACCCCGCTAACCAAAAAACAAGAAATACAGAAAAAACATGATGATGACATCATCATCACGTTTTTTCAGGTATTTCTTATTTTTGGGGTAGCGAGGTCCATCAAAAGTATGTAGTGTGGGTACTCGTTGGGTGCATAATTAAAGTCGGCATCCAATGAGCTCTCCCACTCAAAATTTGAGTAAAAACATAGGGAGATATGTCGAAAATATGAACAAAAAAAGTAGTTTTCTTTTATAAAAAATATGTCAATTCAACCATCATGGTTGACTCATTTTATTGAAATTCTATTGGTTCTTGAATTCCAACTCACAAAATTTATTGTTGGCGCATTTTCTTATCAGGCCCATTTTAGACCCCAAATTTCCTCTAATGATTGAAGAAAGTGGGATAAGAGTCCTCTTCTGGATAGAGGACTTCCATATTATTTGAAAACTACCAAGATATAGTGGTTGCAAAACCACCGAAACCAATTGTTGACAAAAAAAATAAAGAGTTGGATGACATGCTATGGAACATTTATGTCACAACATTGGGACATGCACTAGCTTGGTGCTTTAATTTTTTCTTTCGTTCCCTAGAAATTGAACAACACCACCTGAATTTGGTCGTTGGGACTTGGAAACATGCGGCTACTTATTAGTGGAATACATGCCTATTTGTCTAGAGATTTCCCTTATATCCACTTTAGACTACCACTTGTTAGACTAAAAATTGACACCATTGATTTTTTCCTAATAATATTTTGATGCCCAAACATGAAATTAAAAAAAATCAGTGATGTATTTAATTAAGCCTTATTATACTTATCCATACTTGCAATTAACATAAATGAAACCAAACCATACACAACAACATAACACATGTTTTGAAACCCAATCTAGGTTCCTTCAAGATTTATTATTGAAGACATGTGAATACAATACAAAGGGAGAAGTCCAACACGCTGCAATGAATTGAATGCAAAGGTGGAACCAAGACACCATCATCACCGATTTACAATGCAACAAACAAGCCTAGGCACAAGACTCATTTTTCCACCTTACGTAGTTCTTTCCTCCCTATAATCTTTATAACTCCCCATGAATCTATTGCCTGCAAATCACATTCTTCAACAATCTTGGCTACCACAATGACTATCTCAATGGCATAGATTTAACCCTTAGCCTTAGTATGTTATCAAACGTTCTTCCTTCATGAAACCCTTATATTCTTATTGAACTCATCATCTCATCTATCACTTGATGAAGAATTACTTGAACTTCATTTTATGATTGATAGCCTTGGCTTCCTGGTTGCCTCCCTTTTATACTTGTTGAAGACTTCTAACCAATTCCTCTAAGTGGACATAGCCATTTCTTTACCCAATACAATATGGAATCCTCTTTGCAATGGCTTAACTGATGAGGCTCATTTAGTTGCAAAATGAACAAAATTATCATGCATGGTCTAGCCAATCATGTTTATGGATATAACTATCTTTGAAAGTGCAGACTCGATCCATCTTGTTAGGTCAAGATTCTCATACTTCATGATGACCTTTGTTGATTGTTTAACTCTTCTCTATCAAAACCTTTGTTGTGATTCTAACTATCCATGCATTCATGTTTAACTCCTTCATGTTGTTCCTATGGTCTATCATACATGCATGTGCGAATAAGGTGTGGGTACCTCTCTCCACTCCGATGTCTTTGTTTTCTAACATTTTAACTTAGTCAAAAATTGTTCTAGTGTATCCATTAAGTATCATCATTAACCTTCATCCATCATGCCTACTGACATCGATCGATCAAAGTGCATGCTCTTTCCAAAGTCTCATCAGGAACCACCCACTTGGTGCTTTTCTTGTCACTCTAGAAATAATTCATGTTACTTCCATCCATTTTTGAAAACTTATGGTTTTTCACAGCCATGCCAAATCTGATATGTTGAAGGGACTCATACATAAGTACATTCGACGGTTTATCAAAGGCAAGTATATTACATCCTCCCCCACTCAATGTTTTTGCATCCTTAGAAAATATTAAATAATTCAATGTCATCCTTTCTCAACTGTCATTCAAAAATCATTGTCCTCTTGGACCTTTTTCTTCAAGCCATCCATAATGCTATATAGAACCCACATTTCCATATTCCTTTAAGTCAATCTCCATGGTGATCCACTCTCGGGTTTCATGAATGGACAAATTAAGTAGTTAATTGGGCTTTGCATATTTCTCATGAAAGGGTATATTTCCATGTCATCGAACTAAGTGTTATCGAATGGATTATACCATGCTCTTCCTATCATAATTCACTTTTCCTTCTCTAATTTTCCACCCCAATATTCCCAAGCCTTCAATCCATTGCTAATTTCTATCAAGGAAAGCTTGCCACTCACTCTCAACTTTTGTTTCTGATTTCTTGGTCTTCGAGGGTAAGTGATTGATGAAGTCCATATTTCCAAACTTGAAACTATTCTATCGATACCTTGGCCCTATTTCCTCACCCTAGTTAGGAGACAATTTACTACTCTACCTTAGTAAACAAAGGAGGAATGTAGTATTCGATGCCACTACCCCTATTTCACCAAAATGAATGTCTTATTGAAGTGGTTCTTGTTTTCCTAAACCATACTTCTCACATAGGTATAATAACAAGGGAACATTTGACCCAATCCTTCCTTCACCTTCAACCAACAGTTTTTCCACCTTAGGGTATACTTGTCAATTTTATTTCCCAAGTGTGACCAAGGCCTATCTGGTTTCCTCTCTAGATGCCACATACCAAGGCTTTATCACAACCACCTTGGAAATTTGATTTATCATCAATTTCTCCTTGTGTCAACTGGATGTTTGATGTTCCTAACTAACTCTTCAATATACTTTCGTCTATTACTATTCATCAAACTCTGAGTTCTTGAATTCTCTTTCCACCCAAAATCTTAAAGTCTTGCTTTGTAAGAAGGTAATCTAGTTCCTTGACTAGTTATTGCAACCAACCTCAAGGTAATATTTCTTGTGATTAACCCGAGTTTCCTTCTCATCACGGGGATGATGATATGATTTTGACATAAAATGGAAACTATACTATCTAAGTGTGGAATCTATTCTACCTACACCATCTTCAAGAAATCCTACCATAAGACCATGTCAAAATAATCCATTGGCACTATGGTAAAGTTTGCAAATCCAATCTAACCACCAATATTCAGAGTGACACGTCTAGTTGTGCCAACTACTTTCTTAATTTTTAAGTTAATTACTTTGAAGGAAGTCTTTGTTGGTTCGACCTATAACCCAAGTCATCTAGTAACCTCCTCCTTCAAAAAAATATTTTTGGCTCCAATATCCACCAAGGCATAGCCTAAAAAATATTTATCAACAATTGAATTTGAACATGGAAAATATTTATCAAATCATCCTCCTCACTTGTCATAGGATTCTCTTTGGCTGCAATGTTCAGGACTTGCAAGACTTGCACCAAAAGTAGATTTGTTTTTTAGAAAAAGTTCAGATTCTATTGCTTCAATGGACAACCCTTGCATGATGATCCTTAGCACAAATACAACAAACAATGGGATTACCTCTATCAGTATCCTTGGGCACATTTGACTTCTTATACTTGTTCTCAAAAGGATTCTCAAACTATTTCCCTTTGATATTTTTCTTAGATTTTACATACTTCTTCTCCATCGCAATGCTCTCATCCACATCATGAATTCATCCCATCTTAGATGTTTTCCGAAGAAAAAAATTTAATTTTAGTCATAATAGAGAAAAATTACATTTGACAAATGATTTAGAAGCTTTGCAAAAAAAATGATCCTGTGGATATAATATTAAAAAATACAGCATGAGGAACCTTCTCCATGAATAGTGTTCAAAACGTATTCAAAAGAAAAGTAATCATGCAGTCTATTGTTAGGGGTTGCATTCTAAACTACCAAAAAACTTTTTGAGAAGACTCAAAATTCGTAATCAATATTGTAAACTTTACCCGATAAGATTGCAATGAACCTTACATTCCAAAAACACAACTACAGAAAATAAGGGTGATATGAACCAGAGGTCACTCCAAATTTTATTTCCACAATTTCTTGTGTGCCCTTTGGCAAATGAACGCCTTCTTTGGAGAGGAAATCAACTTATATATTTATTTATCAATAAATTTGGGTAAAGGATACATCAGTGAATGTATTTACAAGATGGAGTGTCTCTTCTAAAAGAGGTTTGAGAAGATAATTGTGCAATTGGTGTTCTTCTCGCATCCATTGAATAACTAGTATTGAAGCTCCAAAGACCTATAAGGTATCTTTTCCATATTCAACTACTAAAAATAAAACTAAATGCAAGGACCAAAGCTTCTAAATGGTTTTATATCCATGCCCTACTCGCTCTTTAAAGTGGATGACATGTTCATAAAAGAAGATAATTCCTCCAACACCTCCCAAATGAACATCACGTTGATATGCACCATCAAAAAAATCACAAGGACGACCTTTAGGAATGAAATTCAACTATGTCCTATTATCCTTATTGATCATTGAGTGTGGTTTGAGAGACCAACAAATGTTAATGCTTTTATTTTCTACAACTAAGGGAGGTATTCGCTTATCATAAAAAATGGCTGAGTTCCATGACAACCTTATTCCCTGGGAGACCATAAGAGAGAGGGATTTGTGGTTTCTTGTTCCTTGATGATTTATCTAATCTTTTATAATTTCATCGATGTTTGATCACCACATATTAGTTCAATCCCTAGAAGTGTTTTAGTCTCTTTCCAACCTTATTTTGAAAAGGTACATTCAATCACTAAATGAATATTTGATTTTTCTTGAAAGAAGCAACGACTACACCACTCAATCCCAATAAATTATTTTTATTGTAATATAGCCCAAGTTGGTATTTTGTTGTTTAATAACATCCACATAAATATGTAGTATTTTGAAGGACAATGTAATCTACATACTAAATTCCACCACCACTTGGGTGGATTTAAATTTTGTTTCTTTGAAAGTGTTTTGTACCCTTCTTTAGGAGTGTAGACACCTGAAGGATTTATGAACCAAATTAGAAAATCCTCATCATCAGTCAGTCTCACCATTATATCAGTTAGAATTCTTACATACCTATCCCACAACACTGAATCATCACCTATGAATCCCAGTTTTACCCTTATATTCCGTGCTCGAATCCAAATAGATGGTTTTTCCTAATATGCTACTAAGGAGAGTAGATAGCAGCCTTGTGATCTTAAATGGTGAATCATATGAACCAGAATTTTATATAGATCATTGCAACATGTTACTCTCCAAAGTAGTAGTCTTGAATAATCAATGCAATGCAATCTTAATGCTAGTAATATGTAATAATATGGGAGAGGTCTAGGCCCAATGGTGGCACCCTATCCTCTCAACGTATTTGGGTAACTCCAAAATCCAAGACAAAGCCCTTAAATATACATGTAAGGTCCCAAACATGCAAATACCTTTCTACAACCGTGTAACTAGATCAATGCCTTATATGGAGTCAAATAATGTATAAAAAAGACAAGAAGATCTAATAGAGGAGTTAATTTAATTACTATTCATCAATATCATCAATCACTTTTCCAATCTCGAATGTTTCACAAATCCCAATGCAATTTCACATATATCAATACACTTTTCACATATACTAAGGAATCCTGTCAAAAAGGTGCACTCTGAGGAAAAGAGGGCTAAGTGGCCTAGGGTGCACCTTTTAAACCAATTAGAGGTGCAAAATACATTGTAGAAACCCTAATTTAACAAATTCATGGTTCCCAATACGCTAGGGAAAACTAGGATTCCATTCAAGATCTATGGATAAATACACTAGGATGAATTTGATAGATGGGATAGAATCATTAAATTGCAAATATTTTTGTTTTTTGAAATTATTTGGATTTTAGGGTTTTTCGAATAATATTATATTTTTTAGTGGTTTTTCAATATCAAATGAGGATGCCCTTAGAGATATATGGATCAATCCACTAGGGATAAATTGATGGGTGGACCAAAATTACCAAATTGCAAACACTTTGAGGTTTTTATATTTATTCAAATTTTTAGGGTTGTTTTGACAATAGATGAATTTTAAGGGTTTTTAACATAAAATTGAAACAAAATAAAAGAAAAGTAAATTGATGCAAAGAAGAGTAATTTTTTACAAGATAACTCCTCAGGGAGGACGTTCTCTTCATACAAAATTTAACAATAGATAACTCCTAAGGAGGACATTCTCTTCATACAGAAGTTAACAAAATGTGACAAAAATACCTAACCAGTAAAAAAATGCACCATAAAAGCACCATTTAACCTATCTAGGAGCATAACTTACTAACATTTAAGAAGAAGTGAGCAAGGAGAATACCTTAGGTCACACTTGTGCATGATTTCTTCCAACTAATATAGCATCAAACAATAGCATATGAAATATCAAGCCCTAGAACATTCCATCATTGACCTTCAAGCCAAGAAAAGCATACCAAGAGAAGTGCACAACACATTAATGACTTATAGAGTAAAGGGAAAGAGAGTAAAAAACATATTAGAACCCTTGTCTTATGATTTTACAAAGAGGTGATTCTATCTATTTATATAATTTCATCCTCAACCTTTTTTCAGTTTTGAGCCTACAACTCAAAATTAGATTAGAATATTTTTAGTGTAAATCCCCCACAAGTCAAGGAATAAGCCCTCAAAAATACATAAAATAGAAAATAAGGCTAAAATAAAGGAATCAGTTGAATAAATAGTGATCCAAAGGGGGAATCATGCCCCAACTAACCCAAAATGTTGTCTATCCCTCAATGCACCCTTTTCCAATCTTGTAGGCTCAACTTTGGAAGGATGAAATCATAGACCAAAGATCTAGACAAGGGGTTTCTTTGTGCTGGAATGAGATCCAAGTGGGTGAAGGAGGTGTAGTAAATAGGGGACAACATAAATTTACAAGACACAATCACCTATGCATAACAAAACCAAGGTGGTAATGTGCGATAGTGGGTCACCCCTAGAATTCCAGACACCAACTCATGGGCTTAAATCCTTACATAGTGGGGACATCCACACACCGTGCCACAAATACAAGAATTTAGAAGAGTACAACAAAGGTATCCTTCCATGAACAATATAGGGGGACAATAAATGCTAATACAAAATATCCATACATTATAAGCCAATTTTTCCTTTACAAAAAATTTATAAACCCTTGCTCTAGGTTTGGTCCCATTAGAACGTTGCAATAGCTATGAGACATAACAACTGGCTCCAACGATGGGACATGCACTCTTATTTGGAGTGTATGGTAACCCTCTAGGATATTTTGGGTACCTATAGACCTGCACACACATATAACAACAAAGACATCAAATGCATCGTAGGAATACATTTCTTCCCTGCCTTGTTCAAAATGAAATAACAAGTACAATTGATGGGTAATAGTAAATGTTGAACTTCAAATGAAACTGTATCTACCTACCTGTTGGCTGGGAAAACTAACCTAGGCCAACTTACAGAAAGACAGCCCACACACTCAACTTAATGCAATCCTGTATGTGTTTAAAGTAACTATCCTTCACAGGATCAAGGCCCTGCTGCCTGTATGATGTGCTCTCCAAATAGAGAGTCTCTCAAGGGTGTATGTATGTGATATTTGCTTAAATCAATCTTCTAATAAAAACAAATAAATCAAACTAAATAACCAACTAATTCTAAGAGAAACTACCTTAAACTAAATGCAAATTAATAGCTCCTAATTCTGCTTTATGATAATCTAAATGCAAATTACCTATCTTGTCCAAGAGCATGAGTTATTAATTTGACAAAAGGTTTTAAAGCATAAAGATAATCAATAATTCTGGATTGATAGAAAAGTTTCCAATGACAGAATTAAATCTTGTATTATCCTACAATAAGATGATACTCCATTGTACAATAATTCAAACAGAAATTAAAACCTAATATCAAATGATATTAAACAGATACACAATCCTGAAACATAATGAATATAATCATATACTAACTTGTAAATGAAGCAAGGTCAACCTGCAAGTTAGTAATTTATCAAACATAGATTTATAAAAAATTGAAATTATGAAGAAGTTCATTCATCTCAACATGACAATAAACCATTTACATTTCAGGAAAGCGTAATCATTCGAAGTCCATTAAAAATATTTCACATATAATAGCAAGATATATATATATATATGAAAGTAAAGATAACAAAAAGAGAATAATCAGCAACACAGTATAGATGTTTTAAAGACTTATCTAGGGTATTTAATATCCTGCAACACTCAGTAATCCTCAGAAGAAGTTCCAAGAACACCAACATAACATAATAAAGTATAATACTGTATAATATCAATTCTCCAAATGTCTCAGAAATCGAACCCATTATCAATGTTTGGAACTTGTTTATATAAGGGACAAACCAACTCCTAATCAACTAACCACCCTATTTCTATGATACTACGTGGATTCCTATCCAAATACAGAGAAAAATAAATGCCATGATTCTAGGTATGTCATTGAGTGACAACTAGGATGGAATAATGTGAAGGAAAATAACTAACTTACTGGATAAAATCCAGTATCATTATTTCTCTGCATGAGGCATCACGATATCCGACAATCCATCAACTGATGATGCTCAGAATTAGAAATGTAGAACCAGAAAAATAGAAAACAGTTGCATGTTTAGGGCATCTTCCAATGAGTAAGCTCCATCTAATCGAATCCCAAAATTATAGCACAGCATCAACCTTCAACTTGTTTACTCCTTAACACATGTAATTTTCAAACAAAATCAGTTAGCAAAGTGCAAATATCAACATATAAAAATAAATAGGATGCCTACAAAATTTTAATTATGTAGGTATCCTTATAAAATAAACGAAAAAACTTTGCATCAAGAACGAGATATGAAAAATAAAGGACATCACTGACCTGTAGAAGCTGATTTTAAAATCATATGTATGCCTAACAAAGTTTTAAATCATAAAACAAAATTGAACTTCATACAGTGAACAGAAATATCAAATTTTAAGGGCTGATTCAACAAAAAGTCGAATCAGCACATTCCGTCTTGCTTCATCTAATTTGGCCTTAAATCTAGCAGTTCTCATATTGGCAATATTTTTTTGTTTGATCAATTTTTGGTTTCTTAACAGAATCCTTTTAACCTGAGCTTTATATATGAGCTTCTTTGCCATCTAGAGATTCCATTTGTCAACCCAAGAAGTCAAATTAGCTTTCAGGCTAGCAATTTCTTCCATAGCGAATGCCCTAATAACTTGAGCCTCTTTCAAATCAGTTTCCAAGGATGATATAACCTGAGCATAGGGAATTTGATCAGGTTGTCCTATTGCTCCTACATTTGACTTCTGTTCAATTTCTTAATCTACATTAAGCCCAGGATTTACTTGTTGGACACCTCCAGAATTAGTTTCAGAGACAGATACGTAGTTCAGATCAAGAATGGTTGGACCAACTAGAGCTTCATTGGACCGAGACTCTGAAGAATCACTCAATTCAATGAAAGGAGCATCCCTTACACTTAATCTCTACTCATAAAGAGAACGCCCATCATGCTACGAGTGGTTCAATGAATTTCTCGATTAATCAACACCCTATTAACTTCATCTTCGGTCGATTTACTACTGACGTTTGTATGTGAATAAGGAAGGCCATCATTTGGATAGAGTGTTGTAATAACCAATTTACTCATTCGAGGTCAAGAATCATTAACAGGTGTCTCAGGGATTTCCTCATACTCGACCTTAAGGTCACCGACACTTAGGGTTCGACTGGGTTCAGATATCTCATTGTCAAGATCATTTTGGGAGTCACATTCTTCTAACTCAATCCCACCTACTTCTGTCTTGATACGTCTTTGTCTAATTTTGGACCTCCGTTGGGTTCACTCATCATTTTCCCCAAACTCATTATGGGCGAGAAATGATTCCCAAGAATCTCTCAACTCTCCCAGCTGGTAGGAAACAAGTATCTTAATAAGCCCATAATGAAACAGAATCTATTCCTTATCCCCCACATTACTCTGATAAGCACAAGCCATCTTCTGCAAACTACTTAAGAAGTAATACGACATATTCACAGGATTCTCTTTGAAAATCATTAATAGTCGAAGATGATAGAACTGAGTTTGGGAAAGTCGACCTTCACAGGTGACATACCTGATAATAATTTCGAGCAGAGAACGCCATTTCTTCTTCAGTAGATGAGAAGGGAAACCAGACTTATATTTCATTTGGCGATTAGCTAGAGTCAATAAATCCTTCTAATCATCATTGTTCACATGTTTTCCCTTATACCAACATTCTCCTACCATTGGCAAACATATAGCCTGAGAGATGAACTCCTCCGTCAACTGCAACACGGTATCTCCTACCTTCGCTTTCATACCATCAAATGACACTACAAATTCCATAGAAATTTCCAAATTAAAACCAGGGAATTTCTACAGAAACCCTAATGATCCTACCTTTACCACCAATTCACGGAATTCGAGAGCAACGTCTAAATATTCATCACCCATGAGCTCAAATCTTGAAACAAGGGCCATAATAGAAATTACAAAAGCTTCATGTATTTTCAAAACCTAAACTGAGAAACACAGTCGATCTATCCTAGATTCATACAGATTAACCAAAACTCCAAAAACCTTCATTTCACCAAGGTACTGTGAACCTTAATGCGCAGTCATGGAACGCAGGGTCATCATGCCTTTTAATTGACAAGTTAATGGAAATCGTAGAACACTTACCATGCAATAATGACCTTCATAAAAGTCAAGCGGGTAATAGCTATGCATGATACTTGCATGATTGCAAATCAACAAATGGCAGACAATTGGATTACGCAGATATCAAAACCCTCAATTTCCATAATAACACCAATATTGACTAACATATTTTCATATCAATGCGATGGCCTAGTAAAACCAATAATCTTTAATCTTTACTTCAAAGCATAAGTTAATGGTTACAATCACATAATCTTTCACCATCAAATATAAATAATACCAAGATTAATCAGAAAAGATACAATTGATTAAATTAAAATCATGGTTGATATTGCAAAGATGAGGAACAATTAGTAAATGTATCCAAACCCATACCCAACCTTCAAGAATCACTTTAACCACTTATGATGGAATTTTAACACTGATTTTACCTCAAGGTATCATTAAAAAATTTCATGATCCCATAAATCTTATCTCATCTTAAGATACAAAGTTCATAAATTAGGACAAGTGTATAACAATGGGGAATTCGTGAAATCAATATGAAATAAACTTTTATCCCCATGATTATTATGATGAGATAAATGTTTTGGAAGTGGAAGAGCTCATTAGACAGCGCATATAAATTGAAAAACAAATGTCATGTCATGTATCATCTTACTAGGTTAACAGTCAAGACCATTGATGTAATAAATTTACTTGACCTTGAATTTGCATGAATGATCGATATTATAAAATTAGGAGTTGCTAACTTTTAGGATTATGAACTTTACAAATAATCAAGAAGAAATGAGAAACTAAATCCAAGAAATTCAATCCCGATATAAGTTGATGCTAATCCCCCTAAATCAATCAATCCATCAACTTCTATTGGGAGTACCTTCAGAAAGATTCTGAAGGCACTCCTAAAATATTTGTTGATGAGTGTTGATTAAGGTTGTGATATATAATGTCATTTAGAAAATTGATGAAATGACAAATTTGAAAATTTATGTTCAAATTGCTCCGAAGGGTGTTGCTTGCCAGCACTACCCTAACTATGATAACATAAAAGGGTCAAGTGAAATCATACTACCAATGTAGCCACCTGAGTTTATTGTCACATTTTTCCCTTTTTCTTTGGAAACAATCCAGGACATAACCAAGTCAAGGTTTAACTGAATACATGCAGTTATCTTCATCAGAATGGAATCGAAATAATGAACAACCTCGAGAACATAAAAGCCTTCAAATAGCTGCTATGGAGAATGATTACTTTCTCAATATTGATCTATCATGCCTGCAATGGGATCAAGTAGACACATACCCCATCATGTATATGTCATGTAATTTTTTTTTCATAGAATCAACTACCTGATTTTGAACTTGCATTAGAGGAAATTTGGGGTCTAAAATGGGCCTTATAAGAAAATGAGCCAACAATAAATTATTGTGAGTTGGAATTCAAGATCCAATAGAATTGCAACAAAATAATTCAACCCTAATGGTTGACTTGACATATTTGTCATTAAAAAAAACTACTTTTTTGTTCGTATTTTCAACATATCTCCCTGTGTTTTTACTCAAATTTCGAGCGGGAGGGCTCGTTGGATGCGGAATCCAATTATGCATCCAATGAGTACCCACAATGCATACTTTTGATATACCCCACTATCCCAAAAACAAGAAATACCTGAAAAATGTGATGATGACATCATCATCATGTTTTTTTAGGTATTTCTTATTTTTGGGGTAGCGAGGTCTCATCGTCACAGTTTTTCAGGTATTTCTTGTTTTTCGAGTAGAGGGGTCTATCAAAACTATGCATCATGGGCACTCATTAGATGCGGAATTTAATTTCGCATCCAATGAGCCCTCCCGCTCAAAATTTGAGTAAAAACACAAGGCAATATGTTGAAAATACTAACAAAAATAGTAGTTTTTTTTCTTTCTTCCTCCAAAATTAATAAATATTATTTTATTATTTTAACTATTATTTTATTATTTTCTTTAGGAGGCCCATTTTATTTGTACTAATCATGTTAGTATCGCCAATAATCTTTAAAATTTTGAGACTATCAACCACAAAATTCATGCCTTCAGATTTTAAGTGAAACGATAAATAACAAATGTCATTACAAGGATAAATAAATACTATACCTTCCCTCATACCTGTATCGGTTCCATTGAAATAGATCATTGAAAATTTACTAGTATTGGATAGAAAGGGTCGCTCATCTTTTGTAATATTTCCTGAGAGATATAGTCGGGAATGAAAATCACGGCCCACCTTAGGAGACGGTAGAACCATCATCTCAGTACCTGTAAAGGAACTCTCTATATGAAACCCTACATCGTACTGGATGTTGGATCAGCATGACTGAAATGAGCCCAAAGAAATCTTATCAGATATGTGACTTTCAATATATTTAAACCCATAGTCATAATGGAATACCTACATATGGTGATCATCTGTAATAACAACAAGATCCATGTCCTGAAGTGCTTCACCATCAATTGTGCTCGCAAAAGGATGATCCAATTTTCATCATTGATGCAACATAGAGAAGGAACAATCATATATTCGCCAACATTACTTTTATTGATTTCCTCTTTAATATCTTTATTGATTAAGTCGTATTCATATTGTTAAACATATATGTATAATAATCTATCTTGGACTAATCCATATTAACTTCATCCTCTTCTATGAAATGCAAGTAAGGTGTTGATGTATTTGTAACTTCGGAATGTATTCTTCTATATATTGTAACTCGATGTTTATTCCGGGATGTTTCTATTATGTATTTGAGTCATGTTGTCATGCCCCGATGTTTTGATCGGGAGGATTAATAATGTAAACAAGTCATGTCAAGTCATTGTTAAATTCCCCATAGTTTCAGGGCACTAGAGTTATTATACACTCATAGAGATGTAGGCTCTAGTAAGTAATTGTTAAGTTGGGCCGACATGATTGAGTGCACTTCAAGTGAATGGAAGAATATAAATAGAGAGTGAGAGTCTCTCTATTTATCACTTGTACTACACATCACTCACTCATTCAAGTGTGGCGCATTAGTGAGGAAGGAAATACTGGGACTAGATAGAAGAAGAAGACTACTGCTGTCGGCAGTGCATCTTACTGTTTTTGGGGTCTTACATCTTGTGGTGATTCTATCTTTGAGGAAGTTGTGGGGTTTTCTCCATTTATGGTTTCCCCGATCAAAAACATTGTGTTCATTGTCTCTTTTGTTTGATTGATGTACTTTTTATTCTCTCAATAAAGATCCTAACATAATGCTAGCTTAAAAGTTGGAAAAACTAACATGGTATCAGAGCTAACCTGAGAAGAAGACATTGTGCAGCTGCGGGAACTAGAGCTTCCTATTTTTTGGATCTTCCTCCATAGATTTTCAGCAAAATTAAGGTGGAATTACTCTCCTCCTTAGGGAGCATCTTTCTGTCGAAACAAAATCCAATTCTGAGGTTTTTCAGTTTTGGACCCTTCACTAGGGTCGAAAATTAGGGATTTTTACAAAAGAGGAATTTTTTAGTGAGCCCAGGCCTGGATTGATCTCCTCCCCAAAATCAAAGTTAGGGACAAATTTCAAGGCATTTGGGTGGACAGAACTCTGGAAAAACAAAACCCTAGTTTGCTCCTGAACCAGCTCTACAGGATTTCAGCTCAAGTTTCAGATCCGACATCTTGAACCTGGTAAGATCTAAAATCTTTTGTATTTCCATTTGAGGTTATTATTTAAAGATGTCTCATCATACCAATCTTGATGAAAAGCTTGAGGGAGACGATAACTTTCGAACTTAGAAGTATAGGATCTCCCTGGTCCTGGAAGAGAATGAATTAGACTCCTACATTCATGAGGAGGTTCCAGTTCCAGAGGGAGATGAGGCAAAGGCATTACATAAGAAGAAGATGGTTATGGCAAAGAGGATCATTGTTGATTCTATTAAGGATAAACTTATCCCACAGGTGTCCTCTCTCAAGACACCTAAAGCTATGTTTGATGCCCTAACCAAATTGTTTGAAGGAAAGAACATCAATCGGAAGATGACCTTGAGGAACCAACTGAAGAATGTGAAAATTCAGAATGCAAAAACTATTCAGTCTTACTTCACAAGGGTTTCTTAGATCAAGGAACAATTAGAAGCAGTTGATGAAGAAGTTTAAAATGCAGAGATTGTAATGACTACATTGAATGGCCTTCCTAGGACATGGGATGCTTTCATCCAAGGAATTTGTGCGAGAAAGAAGTTGGTCAAGTTCAGCAGACTATAGGAAGAGTGCTCTCAAGAAGAAGCTCGAATAGCAGCTCGAGAAGAGAAGATGGGTAGTGAAGACCAAGCTCTTACAGTACGCTCCAAGACTCACTCCAAGTCATCAAGAAAGAAGACTCATCACTTCAAAGGACACTATGCAAGGAATTGTCCTAACAAACAGAAGATAGTAAAGAAGAGCAACAAAAGAAGACATCATGCTCATGCTGTAGAGGATGATGAACCATCCAGAAAGAGACCCAGATATGAAAGTGAAGATTCTTCAAGCGAGGATGAATATGTTCTGATATCAGCCCTCACAGGTAACATTACTCATGGAAGTGATGATTGGCTCATAGATAGTTGGGCTTCCAAACATATGACGAGATTCAAGGAATCTTTTATAAGACTGTCAGAAAATGAATCACCTCACAAGGTGAAGCTAGGAGATGACTACCAATATCCAATAAAAGGTAGTGGGGAATCTTCATACAAGCTAGACTCTGGTAAGTCTCTAACAATGAAAGAAGTATTGTTTGTGCCAGGACTGAAGAAGAACCTTCTATCCATTTCAGCATTGGATGCAAAAGGAATGTGGGTGGAATTCGTAGATGGTCAAGTCATCATGTGGCCAAAAGGAAAGACTATCGATGATGCGGTAGTGATTGGAGAACAAGAAGGAGGCTTGTACAAATTGAAGGGCCATCCAAAACAAGCCTTAATCCATGACACAGTAGAGCCAAATGAGATTTGGCATAGAAGACTTGCACATGTGCATTACAGAGCACTACCTATTGCAAGTAAAGCTGTCGAAGGTCTTCCAGAAATTCAAGCTAAACATGATGGGGTCTACAAAGGATGTGAGAAAGGAAAGAATACAAAGAAGACATTTCCAAGTAGTGAAAGCAAAGCCAAAAGCATTCTAGAAATCATCCACTCCGATGTATGCGGTCCTATGTCATCAAACTCACTTAGCGGGCATGCATACTATGTTTCTTTTATTGATGATTTTTCTAGAAAGACATGGATTTACTTTATGAAAAACAAAGATGAAGTATTAAGCAAGTTCAAGGAATTCAAAGTCTTGATCGAGAACCATACTGAAAACAAGGTCAAGACCATTCATTCAAATAATGGTGGAGAATTCACTTCAAATGAATTCAAAGAGCTATGCAAAGAATCAGGGATTAAGAGGGAGATGTCCACTCCTTATAATCCACAACATAATGGGATTGCAGAATGGAAGAACAGAACTATCATGGAAGCTGCAAGAGCTATGCTTCATGATCAAGATCTACCTATGCATCTTTGGGTTGAAGCTGCCAGAACAGCGGTGTATGTACATAACCGTACTCCACATAGAGTACTTGAAAACAAGACTCCTGAAGAAGTCTTCTCCGGAAAGAAACCAGAAGTCAGCCATCTCAGAATATTTGGCTGTCCCGTGTACATACACATTCCAAAAGAGAAGAGAACAAAATTAGATCCTTCAGGAAGGAAGGGAATATTTGTGGGATACTCTGAAAGCTCGAAGTCTTACAGAATATACTTCCTAGGATACAAGAAGATCAACATCAGCAGGGATGTGACATTTGATGAAGGTGCAGTTTACAACAAATCCAGGAAGAGATCTGCTGAAGAACCTGAAGAAGCGGAAGCAGAAGTACCCAGAATTCGTGATACAATCATGGACAAAGAAGCTCAAGAAGAATATTGAGAATTCGAGGAACCACAAAGACCTGTAGATCCACCTCTAGAGAAGAATCCTCATAATAGGAAACCTGCTTGGGTATGTGAACTTATCCAAGGTGCGGAAAGATATGGGACTCCAGAAGAGAATCACAGAGAAAGAAAGAGGACTAGATCCAATTCTGGGTATGTAGCTTTACTGTGTGATTTCATTGATAAAGAACCTTCCAGTTATGTAGAAGCAGCAAAAAAAAAATGGAAGGATGCTATGATCGAAGAATATCAATTGATCATGAAGAATGATGTTTGGGATGTTGTCCCAAGGCCAAAAGGGAAGACAGTTGTCACTTCCAAATGGATCTACAAGATCAAGCATGTTGCTGATGGTAGCATTGAAAATTATAAGGCAATATTTGTAGCTCGAGGATTCTCTCAGAAAGAGGGAGTAGACTATGAAGAGACCTTTGCACCAGTAGCCAGATACACTTCCATTAGGTCAGTACTTTCTCTGGCTGCAGTGATGAAATGGAAGATACACCAAATGGATGTCAAGACTGCTTTCTTGAATGGTATAGTAGAAGAGGAAGTGTATGTAGAACAGCCACTCGGGTTTGAGACACATGACAGAGAGTCTCATGTATGCAAATTGAAGAAAGCCCTGTATGGTTTGAAACAGGCACCCAGGACCTGGTACGACATGATTGATAGCTTTCTATCCAGTTTTGGCTTTACCAAGAGTAAAGAAGATGGCAACCCAGTGATGCTCCTACTGTATGTAGATGATCTATTTGTGACAAGTACAGATGGGTTGATTGCTGATATGAAGAGAAAGCTTGCTGCTAAGTACGAGATGAATGACTTGGGGATGATGCATTACTTTCTAGGTATGGAGGTGTGGCAGAGTACAGATGGGATATTCCTTGGACAAGGGGAGTATGTAGTAGAGATCCCGAAGAGATTTGGGATGATGGACTAAAAATCTATGGCCACACCTATGGCATCGAACCTGAAGCTAATGAGTGATGCTTCATCAGAGTTGGTTGATGCTACAATGTATCATCAGATGATTGGGTCATTGATGTACCTGACGAACACGAGACCAGACATTTGCTTTGCTGTGAACACCTTAAGCCAGTACTTGACAGATCCGAGAAGTGTTCACTTGGTGGCTGCAAAGCATATTCTGAGGTACTTGAAGGGTACAATTGATTATGGGCTCAAGTATGATGCGAATCAGAAGATTAACCTGGAGGGTTATGTTGATTCAGATTGGGCAGGCAGTGCCATCGACAGGAAGAGTACTTCAGGGTGTTGCTTTAGTATGGGATCAGGTGTGATCTCTTGGTTTAGTAGGAAGCAATCCTGTGTGGCACTGAGTACAGCTGAAGCAGAGTATGTCGCAGCTTGTTCAGCTAGTTGTGAGGCAGTATGGCTGCGAAAGCTACTATCTGATATATTTGATCTCCATTTGGATGCTACTTGTATACATTATGACAACTAGAGTTGCGTAAATTTGTCACAGAATACATTGTTCCATGACAAGTTGAAGCATATCGAGATCAAGTATCACTATATCAGGGATATGGTGCAGAGAGGAGCAGTGAAGCTCCAGTATGTTGTGACGGAGGAACATATAGTTGATATGTTGACAAAGCCATTGGCCAGAGTGGAGTTCGAGTACTTCAGGGAGAAGCTTGGTGTTCTCCAGATCGAGGCTTCCTCCAAGATAAAGTGATGAGACCCATAGCCATTCTGACATGGTGAGAGGATTGGTTCCTTCCATGGTCAAATGTAAGGGCTAAGCCATTCTGTCATGGTCAGAGGATTTGGTTCCTTCCATGTTAGATATGAGTGCTGACTGCCATTCTGGGAATGGAGGCACCTGGTCAATTACCAGGAACACTCAGTCAGGGACTAAGAGAGCCATTCTAATGAGCAGGTCAGATGTAAGGGCTGAGCCATTATGTTCATGGCTAAAGGATTAGGTTCCTCCCATGGCAGATGTGAGAGCTGGCCATTCTGTCGAGTAGGACAGATGTAAGGGCAACTGCCACTCTCCGGGAGAGTGGAGGCACCTGGTCCGTTACCAGGTAGCTCAGTCTAGGAATGGGGGCCATTCTGATGAGGGTGTAGGATTCAGTTCCTACCAGGTCAGATGTGAGTGCATGCCCTTCTGACGAGTAGGTCAGATGTAAGTGCAGAAATCTTCTATCACTGTGAGCAGGATGCAATTCCATCCTAGATGAAAGTATGGAAATCTTTTATCACTGTGAGTAGGATGTGTTCTCGCCTGGATATAATTCTTCCATCATTGTGAGCAGGATGCGATTCCAGCCTGGATGAAAGTATGGAAATCTTTCATCACTGTGAGTAGGATGTGTTCCTGCCTGGATGGAAGTGTGCCTTTCTGACGAGTAGGTCAGATCCAGTGATGATGTTCCATGATGATCCAGATCGAGAGATGATCCAGATCCGATAATGAATATGACTTGAAGATGAAGATGACTTGAAGACTCAAGATGTAGATGACGAGATGATCCAGTTGATACAAAGAAGAAGACTAGTGCTGAAAATTGTGTCGACAGAATACCTTCCTAGTTAAGAGGGAGTGTTGATGTATTTGTAACTTCAGAATGTATTCTTCTATATATTGTAACTCGATGTTTATTCCAGGATGTTTCTATTATGTATTTGAGTCATTTTGTCATGCCCCGATGTTTTGATCGGGAGGATTAATAATGTAAACAATTCATGTCAAGTCATTGTTAAAGTCCCCATAGTTTCGGGGCACTAGAGTTATTATACACTCATAGAGATGTAGGCTCTAGTAAGTAATTGTTAAGTTGGGCCGACATGATTGACTGCACTTCAAGTGAACGGAAGAATATAAATAGAGAGTGAGAGTCTCTCTATTTATCACTTGTACTACACATCACTCACTCATTCAAGTGTGGTGCATTAGTGAGGAAGGAAATACTGGGACTAGACAGAAGAAGAAGACTACTGCTGTCGGGAGTGCATCTTACTATTTTTGGGGTCTTACATCTTGTGGTGATTCTATCTTTGAGTAATTTGTGGGGTTTTCTCCATTTATGGTTTCCCCGATCAAAAACATTGTGTTCATTGTCTCTTGTGTTTGATTGCTGTACTTGTTATTCTCTCAGTAAAGATCCTAACATAATGCTAGTTTAAAAGTTGGAAAAACTAACACAAGGATCATAGACTTCTTCTTTGAAATAAATGCAATTGGAATTCTCAGTAGTAATGTTGTTAGGCCTTCAAGAATCATATATTGGTGAACCCGTGAACTTCCCATAATCAGTGACATCTTCAAGGATCGTATTATTTTCCTCCAAGTGGCCCAATATATCATAAGAAATTGTAACATGAGGTTAAGGAGAACTCATCATTTCCTTGTGTTCTTTAATTCCTTAAACTAGGGCTTCTTAGTGTTCATTTCTCCCATCATGATCATATTCACTTTTATAAGAGCCTTCCCTTTTAGTCATAAGGACTAAGATGTTATCGACCAGATATTGAACAATGGTTTCTTAAAGCAAGGCTTATGAGGCTTGATCATCATCATGGATTTATTCTAGAAGGATTGCTTCATGCTCTTCTGGGACCACATGTTATTATGTCTTGAATAAACCCTTTTTGTACTCATTTGGAAAGATGGATATCTTAAGAGGATCCAATAGATGAACCGGATTGGAAATTTCTTGGACATCCTCCTTTGGAAGGGAAATTATGGCATCCAAAATTTCTTCATTAACATTGGTATCCCATTCATTGCAGAAGTCCTCAACTAGTCATGAGAGTGAAAATACCCCCTTAGGAGGAAGTCTTTCATACCAAATTTCCACATAAAAATTCTACCCCAAATCAAGGAATATTACAAATAAGTTCATTCTGAGCTCTTCGTCCATGGCCTCCCATTCCATGAGAAATTCTGAGAACTTTATAATATAGCAACCGTATCTTTACACTTGTCAAATATTGGGATTGACTTAAGACAATGATGTTTATTCAACCCATTAAGATATCCTGGGATGTTTGAGAAATCCAGTGGAGTAAAGGAAACCATATGAACTTCTTATGTTTCCTTAAATGGCACCTTTTGTTGATATTTTCTCCAATAGGGTCGCCAAATAAGACCTGTGAGGTTATCCTTTTACAAAAATATTATTAAAGGATGAGGAAAAGATTACCTCTTGGACTTGTTCCTATAAAATACCTTTTTTTTTAGTGGGAGTCGCTAGGAGATACCTGTTAAGTTAGATCAAAACAAATCTCACCAAGGTACTAAACAAGAACATACCTAAGACACAAGAAAGATGTTGGATGCATCTGAAAGAATAATGGATTCGAATCAAGGATCCTTCTTTAATTAGAGTACTGTGATTGGATTCGTCGGATAAGAATTGAAGGGTTAGTCCTTAGAAACCATATATATTGAAATACCAAGCGAGGACATACCTTAATTTCTTCCCAAATGTATTTTTTTGCAAGGGTATGAAAATATGACCTGATCCAACCACCCCAAATTTCCTGAAGTGTTCCCTCCAACAATGCCAAAAATGTTACCCTTCAAACTAGCAGTCTTGAACAAGCAATGTGATGCAACCCTAATACTATTGATAGGTAAGCATATGGGAGAAGTCTAGGCCCAATGTCACCACAACCTAGCCTCTCAAATTCTTTGGGTAACTCCTAAACCTAGGGGAGATTCCTTAAAGATACATATAAGCACCCAAACATTCAAATACCTTTCTACAACCTTGTAACTATATCAATTCCTTTTATGGAGTCAAATAATGTACAAAGAAGACAAACAATATCTAATAGAGGAGTTAATTTATAGTTATTCATCAATATCATCAATCACTTTTCCAATTTAGAATGTTTCACATATCCTAATGCAATTTCACATATAACAATACACTTTTTACATATCCCAAGGAAACCTCTAAAAAAGATGAGATCTAAGGGAAAGACAGCTAAGTGGCCTAAGGCGCACCTTTTGGTCCAATCAAAGCTGCAAAATACTTGGCAAAAACCCTAATTTAACAAATTCACATTTTCCAATGCACTAGGAAAAATTGGGACTCCCTTCAATAACTATGGATAAATCCACTATGGTGAATTTGAGGGATGGGCCAGAATTATCAAATTGCACATATTTGGTTTTTTGAAATTATTTAGATTTTTAGGCTTTTCTAGCAATATTATATTTTTAGGGTTTTTCAATATCAAATGAGGACACCCTTAGAGATTTGTGGATCAATCCACTTGGGAGAAATTGATGGGTGGAACAGAATTTTCATATTGGAAATATTATTAGGTTTTTTTATTTTATTAAAATTTTTAGGGATTTTCTGACAATATATGATTTTTAGGGTTTTTTAATATAAAATTGGAGCAAAAAAATGATAAGTAAATTGATGAAAAGAAGGTTAATTTTTTACAAGCAAGGGGATTTGATTTTTGTCTCAATCCCTAAGGAATTGAGAGATCAATGATCAATGTCCCTCTCTTGAAATATTTTTCAACACTTGAGAACAAGGGAATCACTTAGCAACCTCTAGGTTTCGATAGGAGATCCTAACTAGGGAAAATGAAGAATTCCAAGACCCTAATAAGCAATAGATTACTCCTAAGGAGTATGTTCTCTTCATACCAAAGTTGACAAAATCTTGACAAAAATCCCTAAGTACCATTTCACCAAGCTAGGAGCATAACTAACCAACCTTTAACAAGAAGTGACAAGGAGAAGACCCGAGGTCACACTTATGCATGAGTTCTTTCAACTAGTCTAGCATCAACCTCTAGCATGTGCAAGATCAATCCCTAGAACATTCCATCATTCACCTTCAAGCCAAGAAAAGCATCCTAAGAGAAGTGCACATCACATCAATGACTCATCTAAGAGTAGGAGTATGAGTAAAAAACATATTAATATACTTGTCTTATGACTTACAATGAGGTCAGGTGATCTATTTATATAATTTCATCCTCAACCTTTTTATTTTTTAGCCTAAAATTGAACATTAAATTAGAATATTTCTAGGTAAATCACCCATAAGTTAGGGAATAATCCCTTAGGTAGACATAAAAAAGAAAATAAGACTAAAATAAAGGCATCACTTAAAGAAATAGTGATCCAAAGGAGGATGTCATGCCCCGACTAACTCCAAAATGTTGTTTATCATTCAAAGCCCTCTTTTCCAAGCTTGTAGGTTGAATTGTGGAAGGATGTTGCCATAGACCAAAGAGCCAAAGGAGGTTTCTATGTGTTGGAATGAGGTCTAAGTGGGTGAAGGAGGTATGCTAAATAGGGGACAATGACCCTTTACAAAATACTATCGCATTTGCATAACAAAACCAAGGTGGTCATGTGACCTAGTGGGTCACCCTCAGAAGCTCCAGACTCTAACCCATGGGATTAAATCCCTACATGGCGGGGCCATTCACGCACCGAAGGAGAAGTCAGTTGTGCCACAAATACAAGTACTTATAATAGTGAAATCAAGGGATCCTTCCATGAATAATCCAAGGTGAAAACAACCCCTAATCCAAATATCCAGTATACAATATAACCCACTTAGTCCTTTACAAAAAATTTATAAACCCTTCCTCTAGGTTTGGCCCTGTTACTAGTTGAAATAGTAGTCAATCCACCGGTAAGAAGGTACAGTACAATTGACCACTGTCACCTTAGTCACTTACCTTTAACTTCTTTGGAAATCGTAATGTAATATCCTGATTTTGACCCCATGGTATTAAAATTATACATGATGTAAATATCTTTATGAAATCATGGTGAGGATCTCAAGGCCAAGACCCCGCCATTGATTTAGCATTTTATGTATCAAAAATTAAAATCGATTCCTATGGTTCTTGTGCTAGCCAAGAACAATATAAATTGAGACACCATGTAAATATGCAATTTAATAAAAATACCCACAACTAGCTATGCAATGCAATGAGAGATGGGGGCATGATTTTCACAAGGAATAGGTAGGGAAATTATTCAAACCCTTGATCCAATAGGGTTAAGCCAAATGTCAATGAGAGGGCCCATAAACTTTCAACTACCAATTTTTACTTATGTGCTTAAACATTTAATTCTTCCAAGAGTTGGTTGAGGCAGTTAATGCATTGGGAATGGAGAAGTATGGAAGCCAATTTCGTGTATGGCAAACCATGAATTCTGGGAAATCGTATTTTGTACTTATAGGACAAGAAAACGCCCAGAAATGTGTGCCCGATTCATTCCTCATGGATAAGTTTCACTTCCTCACGCATGGGGAGATAGTGGGGGGTGTTCTCTTCACACGTATCTGCATTTTCCTTCATTCCTCCATGGTTGGAAATCCATTTTTGGTTTCCCACAACTTCTGAGACTAATGGAAACCCCATCTTGGGAATCCCACATCCCAAATGTTTTTATTCATACCCAACGCTTGTGTTTTGTTGTTAGGTGTATCCTTGTTTTGGTATGAACCTATAAGAGTTAGGAGTGGAAGAGGACCATAATTGGCTTGATAAACCTAGTGAAGAGAGGAACCTCACAGAAGATCAAAAGGGGCTCACTACTCTTCTATACACACCTAGGAGAACACTGGAAAGGAAGGTATGGCCTGAGGGACTGTGGAGCGATGAAGGGAATACTTCCTTGTGTTGGTTATGTAGGTATTGTGGAGACCAAGAAAGATATATCTTGTTGAGGTGTCCATAGCTATGTGGTTGAGCTCACTAGCTTAGCAATTATTCCTTTCCACTACCTTAGCATCTTGATAAACCCAATTCTGGATTGGCTTGGTTGAAGCTTTGTGTGTATTTGGCTATGTGTGATTCACTGCCTTAGCAGCCTGATAAACCCAATTGTGGATTGGCTTGGTTGAACCTTTGTGCATATTTTCTATGTGTGAGCCACCTCCTTAGCAGCCTGATAAACCCAACTGTGGATTGGCTTAGCTAAACCTTTGTGTGTATTTGGATATGTGTGAGTCACTGCCTTAGGATCCTAATAAACCCAACTGTGGATTGGCTTGGTTGAACCATTTTGTGTATTTGGCTATGTGTGAGTCACTGCCTTAGCATCCTAATAAACCCAACAGTGGATTGGTTTGGATGAGCCTTTGTGTGTATTTAGTTATGTGTGAGCCTGTTGTTCCCTATATCCTTGTAGAAATCATGCCTAGTGTTGGGCACCATTTTTTACCTATTTTTCCATCTAAATACCTTCCAGTTTTCTCCATAAACCTTCATACTTGATCCATAAAACCTTAATTTCATCCACAAAACTTTGATCAAAGGTATAAATGTTGTTGCTTCTTAATAAATTGGATTATGATATTTTTAAGGCATTTAAATTAAGGTTTTATTCAAAATTATAGAATGTGCTAACTTCCCGTAATTTCTCCTAGGTTGGATACTTGCAGGCCAGCTGGGCACAAACTGAGAGATGGGGGGAAGATCCTCGATGTCCAAGGATGGTTAAATTTCTAACAAACCTATGATATGGCTTTCATAGGTGTCGAGTCAACGCCGGTCAAAGATGACCACCTGTGCTACCACTTAGCATGAAAACAGGACAGTTTCAATTTTGCCTATTTTTGATGGATCTGATGGAGGATCTCGAAGGTCGAGAGAAATATTAGGAGCATATCATTATGATTCTCCCAGATTTGTAGCATTTCAATTTTTAAAAAGAATTGTATAAGTATTTGATTTGACAGAGGAAAAAAACTCTTGGGATAATAGACATATGATTTTGAAATAAAGACTGAGGTTTCGATAAATTACTATGTATGTTCATTTCTATATGGTGAATGTGATTGAGTTTTAGAGCTCTGTGATTTTCTTTGCGTGTGTAAGCAAACCCTTTGCCAAGTCTGCACACATAATTCTGCATCATTGTGTGTGGTATGTTTTGGTTGAATCTTGTAGAAGTCGATTTTCTTTATTGATTACTCATACATTGCAGAACGAGTTAGATTATATGAATAGGGTTATGAGCTCTTTTATCTAAATGGTTAAATGTTGTAGGAGTGATTTCAATTGCATTGTGTATTCAATATCGAACTGCTGAAGATAGTTACACATTGCGAATTGTCTTCTTATAAAGGAAATCAATGATTGTCTGCTTTCAACAGTGAGATATTAGGCATTGTATTGTGATTTATTTTTAAGATTTAGGTTCAGTATTTTTTATCTCAGAATATTTCATATATGAATTTCTGGTTAAACTAAGAGATCAAATGAAGTTACTTCTGTAAGGGAGGTTTTGCATTTCAAAGTTACAGCATTCTAGCATTCAATAGATTTGTTTCATAAGTAAACTGAATTTCCAGCTAAGTCTAGCTCTGAGTCTCTATATTTGGGATATGCCTCTAAGTCTTACAAACTCTAGATTGGCATAAACTTAAGGTCTAATTTACACCAGTGGATTGGAACCCAACATTTAGCACCGTTTCCAGGGAGGCATTTTAGAAGTAGACTTAAGAACTTTAGTTCTCTTATAAAAAGAAAATTTCAAAAACACAGAGTAGATTCTAGTTTTATGTCAAGGCAAAGCGACGAAAAAGGAAGATTTATCAAAAACCCCCCAAAAATAGAAGAAACAAGAACTTCTTTATCTGATCAAAAAGGACTCATTACAACTGTTGATACTTTTGAAATGGCTAAAGAAGAGACATCAAAAGGGCCAACTGCAGAACAGAGAAGGGAGTATGAGAGAAGGTTAGAAATTGAAAATAAACTAAGAAAAGAGAGAAGACATGACAGGGAAGAAGAGAGAAGGTAAGAAAGGGATGAAAGAGTAGAAGAAGATCAGGAAGCCACCTTTAAATTCCCCATCTTGGACACTAGCATCATCCTAGGGGAAGAGGTAAAGATGAAAAATATTCCACCATCTGTTCTATCAAATTTCTGTGGTATGACTTCTGAAGATCCAGATTATTTCTTATTCGAATTTGATATCTTATGTCGTACCTATGGATACACTGATGACACCCACAAACTTTGTCTTTTCCATGCTACTCTTAAAGCAGCTACCTTGAAATCGTTCATGGGATTAGGAGAGCATTCTATAACTAGTTGGGATGAGATGAGGAAAAATTTTCTTAGGAAATATCAGGCATATTGTAGATCAAAATATTTAAAAGATTATATTTTTAGGATGTCTCAGCAGGAGGATGAAAGCTTGGAAGAGTATCTAGAAAGACTCTCGTACAACTTGTAGAAATCCAAATACAATTCCTTGACACCTAAGATCACTCAGACAATCTTTTTAAAAGGAATAAGAGAAGAATACCTTGATATTTTGAATGTTATGGGAAAAGGTGACATCTCCTACTTACCCTTTGATGAGATACAAGACTTATGTCAGAATTATTCAAGAGGAAAGGCCAGAAATGGGAAAAGGGATGTAACTTCCAAAGTAACCAAATCTACAACCAGTGGCATATCCAGAGCTGAATTTGGGAACCTGTTAGAAGATTTTAAGACTGATCTATTGAGTACCTTGGGAACATAGGTTGAAACATCAAGAAACAAGAAAAGACAAGAACAACAAGACCAACAAGATCAAGCCCTGTCTATTTTCTGCCCTAAATGTAGAAAGAAACATCCATTAAAGGAACGTCCTCTAAATACTGTTCAAATTTGTGGCTTATGTACTGCAAATCATAAAACTGATGATTTCCCCAGATTGAAAGAATTGCAGGCAGCCCGAATGGAGGAGAATCAAAGCATGGAGTATCTCTATTTTATGGGACAATGAACATTAGAGGAAATTTGGGGTCTAAAATGGGCCTTATAAGAAAACGTGCCAAAATAAGTTTTTGTGAGTTGGAATTCAAGAAACAATAGAATTTCAAT
>LPNX010505617.1:37802-120592 GCA_001517045.1 Pseudotsuga menziesii
TGATGGACCTTGGCAGCCACATTTTTCAGGTATGTCTCAAGATCCTATGCAGCAGTTTCATTCAAATTATCAAACTCCTGTTCAAAATTCATGGAGTGCACCCATGCCCTAGCAAACTTGGTCTCCTCAACCAACCCAACCTACTCCAAATTGGCAAGGCAATACTCATGGTAACCAGACATATCAACAGGCCTATCTATAGCCCTATCAACAACCTTCTACATATCCCCAATACCAGCAGATTCAAGCCCCATTTTTCCAACAACCCAATTGTGTTACCCAACTAGGCCAACAACCTCAATAGCTTCAATTGCCATCCAACCAGCCTCCACCTTGACCAACACAATTGCCATCCCAGCCAATACCAAATCCGAATAATAAAATGGATAAACCCATGTATAATGTTGATGACGGAATGGCACTCCCCTACTCAATCCTCCCACTTAAAAACATCAACTTAAGATCTGGAAAAACTTTACAAAAAGAATCTCCTATTATTTTAGAAGAACAAGCATAAAATGAGAAAACTCCAAAAAAATCAAATATAGAAAAGTCACAGTCAAAAAATCACAATCAAAAAGGGAAAACATTAGTACCGTATATACCTCCCTTTCCAGAAAGGTTGGTCAAGGAAAAACTTTCAATCTCCCTACCTGATTTTGATGTTTTGAATGAGTTAACCAACGTATGTGTCAAAATTCCCCTACTTCAAGCTATAAAGGATATTCCAATCTATACAAAAGCAGTTAGGGAATTATGTCGCAATAAGAGAAGGAAGGATCCACCAAAAATTCATGTGATAGGAAAATTAGCAGGATTAATGTCTAACATTGTTTTTATTGAAAAATATGTTGATCCAGGAATCGCAATTGTCACAATAACTGTCAACAATTTTTCAATTCCAAAAACACTTATTGAATTAGGTGTTTCTTTTAATGTCATGACACTAGATACAATGGAATATCTTCACTTGAAAAATCTCAGACCAACCACTACAGTTTTGGAACTAGCTAACAGATCTAAAATCACACCTGAAGGAATCTTAGAAGATATCATTGTTTCTTTAGATTCCTAGGAGTATCCTGTAGATTTTATAGTGCTGCAACCAAATTCTAATCTAGGGGGGCATCCATTGATTCTTGGCTAACCCTGGTTGGCAACCGCTAATGCTTTCATAGGGTGTAGATCAGGAAGTATGCTCATTTCACATGGGATAGAGAGGAAACAAATTACACTTTATCCTTCTGCCCAGCGACCTTCTATATTAGATCAGTTATCATGGATTAACGAGACCAAAGATCAGGAAGAAGAAGTAATTTATCTTGTCTTAAGTATCAATCAGTTCTTTGATTTTCAAGAAGAAAACAACGAAGATTTTCTAGATTACTTCATTGTTAAACCTGATATTTCTGAGGAATTAAGAGACATGCAGTATGCTATAGCAGATCAAGTTTTGGGACAGAATTTTCAGGAAAATTGCATAGTACATTCTTTAGCATTGGCACTTCATGATATTTTTAATTTTCAGTCAATCACTAATGTCCAAAGCAAAACAATTGAAATCAATCCAGGAAAACATTTGAATATCAGTGCACATATTACCACATCACAGGAAAAACATTTGATTTCCTTACTGAATGTTGGGCATAGGGCAGACTCGGGTTCTATACTTTTGTCTTTGCACCAACAAAAGACCCACAATTTTGGCCCTTTCGACAACAACCTGCGAACAGGTTGCAGTCTCACTCGAAACAGCTATGGGGTGCCGCAGAATCAGGTTTCTGCAACTAGAAGAGGGATATTACTGTACCTTTATCCTTTAACAAATAATAATCATATAATGCAAAGCTTCGACATTCACTTATATAGCTTCGCAGTTAGATAAACAAACAGTTTCTTGCTTAACCCTTAACTGAGAATTCACAGTGAAGTTAATATTTAGTAGTGATCTTACTTTATCAATTATCTGCTTATCAATGCATAAAATAACATAACAGAAACAACACAAAAGAGCCACAACACAAGATATAACGTGGTTCACCCACAGTGTAGGGGCTACATCCACAGAACTGTGTTTTATTCAACTCTTTACAAAAACCACAGTTCTGATCTGTGCACTCAGCTGCAGATCCCTTCAATTCCTCAAAGTTGTGCACACAACTGCAGTTCTTCCTTATCACCAAAAACCCTCTGCACACACAGCTGCAGAGGTCATCCACGCACACGGCTGGGACTTATCCTTTCTTACAAAACCAAGCCTTAGCTTCGCATCAAATCCTTTTACATCAAAATCCTAACCTAACTCTTTTACAAAAGTTCCTATTTATACAAGTGCACTTATTACAAAACCATGGGCTAAAACCATGGGCTAATTACAAAAAGAGGGATTTTGACTCAACCCCGACATCCCTAAGACTATTTTGAGTCGCAACTCCACTTACAAACTTCCACAAAAACCGTGGAGTTACCAAAATTAAGGACCGTCAAGGTGCACACCCCAACAGGCCCCTAAGACTCACGAGTGTCCCATCCCGGGACACTCTGTTGCTTTTCTGGTGGTAGAATCTTGTTGGTGAAGATAGTAACTGCTTGCTATGGCTGCATCTCTGCAACTAGCATCTTTAATTCTCCTACCCTCCTGCTCCCTTATATGCCTGTCATCATCATCATCCCTTCTGCTACTGCTACCACGGCCGCAGCTTGCTTGATCCTTCATCCTTTCGTCCTTAGCAGAATACCTATGTTTCTTACAACCGTCTCTCTTGCTGCTGGAACCCTGCAATGAATCTGTCTTCTTCAAGTTCTAGTATCTTTTCCAGCCTCTCTTTTATCATAGCTGGGTCATTCATCTATGTGAAAGCATATATTTTGAGGCTAGGAACAATGTACTCCATGGGCATGACTGCTTCTTGTCCATAGACCAACCTAAAAGGTGTATGGCCTGTCAATTTTTTGTAGGTGGTTCTATAAGCCCATAATACTGCTGGAATTCTAATATCCCAATCATTTCTATTAACATTACAAACCTTCATCAGAGCGTGTTCAAGGATCTTATTAAAGGCTTTGACAGTCCCATTTGCTTGAGGATGATAGGCAGTACTCTTTTGATGATATACTTGAAATTCTTCAATTAATACTTCAATAGTCTTATTGATGAAATGTGATCCTTGATCACTCATAAGGATTTTAGGACACCCAAATCTTGACAAGATGTTATTGAAAATGAACTTCGCAGTTGTAGCAGCACTACAGTTCTTAACTGGTTGAGCTTCGGCCCAACGAGTAAGGTAATAAGTTGCTGTAATAATGTATCTTGCTCCAGATTTCTTTGTGGGGGGATTGATTGGTCCAACAAAATCAATAAAGCACTTGTCAAATGCTTGTAAAGTTACCTGTGGAACCAGAGGCATCTCATCCCTCCTGGACGGTTTTCCTGTCCTATGATAGATGTCACAGTTGTGGCAATACTCTCTTGCATCCTTATGAATCGTAGGCCACCATAATCCAGCTGTCAGAATCTTCTGAGCTGTAGCTTTTCCTACATAATGACCTCCTGCTGCTCTAGAATGTGCCTCAGCCAAAATCAATGGCTTTTCATGCTCCAGGACACATCTGCGCAGTATTTCATCTGGTCCCATCTTATATAGCTATCCTGCTATTAAGGTAAAGTTAGCTGCTCGAACCACCAACTGCTTCTTCTGCTGTGTTGTCATCTCAGCGGGTGCAAAACCTGTAGACAAGTACTGAATAATATCCTAAAAATAATCATCAGCCATCTGGATGGCAAACAACTGGGCATCAGGAAGACCTTCGTCCAAACTAGTGGGTTCTTCTCCTGACTCGAGCCTCGACAAGTGGTCAGGCCCTAGGTTAAGTCTTCCAGGCTTAACTATGATCTCAAAGTCATATTCCTAAAACAGAATTAGCCATCTGCATATCCTTCCACCTAACACAGGCTTGTTAACCAAATACTTCAAATCAGAGTGGTCAGTGAACATCTTAAAATGAGATCCTAATAGATAATGTCGAAACTTCTCCAAGGCATAAACCATAGAGAGACCTTCTCGTTCTGTCATAGTATAATTATTTTTAGCTGTGGACAATTTTCTACTTGCAAAAGCAATAGGGTGATCAATATTACCTTCACCTGACTGAGCCAAAACTATTCCCAGAGCAATGGAGGATGCATCGACATGTACATGAAACTCCTTATTCCAATCAGGGAATACTAAGATAGGGGTAGTTACCATCCTTTCCTTCAAAATATCCAAGCTTTCTTGACACTCAGGTGTCCATTCAAACTTAATATCTTTCTTCAACTGCTTTTCCATAGGGGCTGTAATCTGAGCATATCCTTTAATGAATTTCCTGTAATATCCAGTATGACCAAGCGTAGTGTGAAGTTGCTTAAAAGACTTCGGAGGTGGCAAGTTCACAATAATGGCTATCTTCGCAGGATCCATCATCAAGCCTTGCTTACATACAATGTGACCTAGAAAAATTCCAAAAGGTGCACAAAAGATACACTTTTTCAAGTTCAAGGAAATCTGATGTTGTCTACACTTGTCCAGCATAAGTCTTAAATTAGCTATATGGTCTTTTAGTAACCCAAAGATAGTCCAGTCATCAAAATAAACTTCTAAGAATTTATGTATAAATTCCTTAAATGCAGAGATGACTACTCTAGAAAACATAGCAGGTGCATTCTTCAATCCAAAAGGCATAACTATATACTGAAAAGATCTCATCTCTGTAGCGAAGGGTGTTTTATGTCGATCCTCTGGAGCAATTCCGATCTGATGGTAACCGAAAAATCCATCAGTAAAAGAGTACACTTCTTGACCTCCGACATTGTCTAGAACTTCATCTGTAAAGGGAGTAGGGAAAGGATCATGTAAACAGGCATCATTCAGCTTCCTCAAATCAACACAGATTCTGATTTCTCCCTTATTCTTATTTTCTTGCACCACCATAGGACTGACCCATTCAGATTCTTCAACGTGCTCAATGATTCCTGCAGCAAGCATCTTATCTAGGTCCAGCCTGAATTTTTCTTTATACTTAGGGTTCAGCCTATAGGGGCGCTGCTTCACAGGCTTCGCATCAGGTTTCAAAGGGATTTTTATCACTCCTATATCACCAAGGATACCTTTCATTTCTAAGAACTTCTGTTGGAAATAGGTCCTGATACTCATGGAGAAGTTGGGTCACTTTGCTCACCATTTCTTCATCCCAATAATCTCCAATGGTAGCATACTTGGGTTGTTCTTCTAAGCTGATATTTACTTGCCTTGTCTTCAAGGGCTGAGTCACTTCAGGTGCTTCGACTGCTGGTCCATGTACTTCACAGTGTCCTTCTGACTCAGGAATGTTAATGTTGCGCGGATCATCATCCTTGTCAATTGTGAGGTTATAACATTTAACTGCATTAGCTTCTTGTTCCTTCCAATTGGGTTGGTACTCAGCTATTTCTTTATCATCAAACACCTTAGTATGGATCAGCCAAATAGCTGCGTCTAAAGTAGGGCAAACCTCATTAATAGAAAATGTAAGCACAAAACTATCAACAATACTATCCCAACTTACAGTACCATGGAAAAGCTCCACCTCCGCATACCAGTTCTTTGCTATAGGTTCCAAGGTGTGCACAAACCTATGTACCCATTCTTGACGAGGTACATGCTTCCAAGCTTCATAGCACTGCTCCAAATGTTCCTGAGGGCTAGTCTTACCATTAAACCTGTTTCACACCTCCTGAGGGTGATCCATGAATCTCAGACGAAGGGAATTTTGACAAGCATCCCAACTATGAACATACTTTTTATGACCATTCCACCATCTGGTTGTTGTGGCTCTGAATGTTGAATCTAGAGTCTCCATTTTCTGTGAATCTGGTACCTGCTCTGAGAATTGTATAATAAAATCTGCTGGGTCTGTCAAGCCATCAAAGGTAGGCAAGTCTCTTGTCTGTGAACCAAGCCATCTGAGAGACTTGGTAAGTCTTGCACATCGATGTCCATGTAGCTCGTAGAGTCTATTCTGCCAATTCTCTAGACCATCATCTGAAGCAGTCATGCAGGAGCTGTCACACTACCAATCCATTATACCTTCAGCAGTAGGATCAACATAATCTTCTTCCTTCGTTGTGATGTTGTAGATATGATCCAAAACATCATGATCTTCATCTCTAACTGGCTCTGTGTACCTTTCTCTTTGAGAAGGGTCCAAGGGTACTATGACTCTCAAACCTTTCCCTTCAAAATTCATATGTCTCTTCTTAAGGTTAATGATTGCAGCATTATCTATTGCCCATTCAATTCCTAGCAAGGTTGGATAGGGATTGCTATCATCAATTATCTCGATGAATTCAAAATCAGCTAAACTACTGACTCCATCTATATCCACTAGTACACTAGGGAGTCTTCCTAGGGGCATAATCTTCTGCTGATTGGCTAATCTCAACTGTATAGGGGACCATTCAAGGGTAGGTTTTTCCATTTGTTCCCATGTCTGCCTAGTGAGGACATTTACTTCTGATCCCAAGTCTAGAATGATGTCAGTCATGTCATACTCTCCTATCTGAGCATGCAATCTCATTTCTCTTCCAGTTCTTCTGACTCTATTAACAGTTCTTTCCTTACCAGATCTTCGCTGAGGTTCGCAAGAAGCAATAACTTTCTACAACTCATTTAAAGCATTCTGATTTCATAAGAGCTTCATACAACTCTGTAAAAAGGATGACAGTGCACTTACTTTATCCGTCGAAGCTTCTTGGGACTGTGACTACTGCTGTTAATGTTGTGGCACAGGTGCTACGGATGTGCTTAGATCAGCAAAGTCTTTCTTAGCTTCCATAAATGTTTCTTTTTCTCTTCCCATATCAAATGCTGGAATTTTCTCTAGGGTCTTGCAGACCCAAGCCTCGACAGGCTGTTTTTCCTTAGGTTGTACTTGTGTCATAGCTCCACTCCTGGTAACAACATTAATGGCTAGGACAGGTCTTTGCTCCATAGAAATCATCTGAATATTCTGAGTAGGAGCGCTATTTCTTTCTTGTATTTTAGATATCAACTGTGGGAAATGCTCAATGACATGATCTACTGCTCTGCAATATCGACATGTTGTAGTTGGGTTCCGACAATCTCGAGCTACATGTCCTACCTGGTTACAGTTATAACACACAACCTAGCCTCATCCTCTTCCAGCCATACCACCACGACCATGACCTCCAAAAGTGCCTCGACCGGATGCACTACCACAGTATCCATATCTGTCATTGCATTGCCCATCGTTTTGTACCCTATAAGCATAATAGGTTCGTTCTCTCATGAGGTCAAAACTGCGACATTCATCTTCGTTGTGTCCCACTGACTTACAGAACTTGCAATAGGGGTTCTTCGGTACTTGCACATATCTCTGTAGTAGATAGCAGTCTTCAGGTCGATGTTGGCCAGTTGTCCTACAGATCTCACAATATAGAACACTAGGGTTGAATGGATTTGGCACACCAGAATTCTGGTAATTTCTTACCGCAAGACACTATTCCTTGTCGTGACCCTCTGTCTGACATCGTGTACACCAAACCTCTTTGCGACTAGATTTCCCCTTCTTCATGTCGCGAAGCTCCAAATCCATTTCTACCAACTGCGCTTGTATTTGAGCTATACCAGAATTATCTTCGACAATAGCTGTTTCAAGCTTCATAGCAATCTCCAAAGCCTCTTGCTGATCAACAACCTTATGTTGCATGAGTGGAGTCCTGATATGTGGTAACAAAGCTGCAATGAACAATTCCTTATGTTATTCTGGTCCAATAGTGAA
This sequence comes from Pseudotsuga menziesii, assembly GCA_001517045.1. NCBI lineage: Eukaryota > Viridiplantae > Streptophyta > Pinopsida > Pinales > Pinaceae > Pseudotsuga > Pseudotsuga menziesii. The sequence continues at coordinate 45,624 of LPNX010505617.1, forward strand.
GCTAACTTGATCAAGAAGAACTTTGAACCTCTGATCAAAGTCTCAAACTGATTCACCTCACCTCTGCTGGATCTCTTTTAGCTCAGTGATACACTGTGAATCGGACTTAGGCTTCTTGAACTCTTTGATCATGGCTATTTTAATATCAACCAAGACATGATTCTGGGTACTGGAGAACTTCATGAACTAGGTCAAAGCCCGGTCTCTGAAAGAAGTAACTAGCTGCGCTCTTCTTATATCTTGATCCATGATGTTCTTAGCAGTCCACACTGCTTCACATAAAAACCAAACTTTGTTCTGGATCCTCTGATCCAGTTCCTCTAAATACTGGTAGTTTTATGTCATCATTCATGTGGGCCATCGCGGATCTAGGGGGGAGGGGGACTGGTAGTAGGCGGGGGGGAACTTACTGCGGTAGACTGACCTGCAACAGGAATACTCGGGCTAGGGTTACTTTCATACTGCGATGGGTTCTCAGGGATGACAGATCTTTGCTGCAGGGTTACCGGAGGCTTTCCAACAGAAGGGTTTTTTTTGGGCTCTGAATCGACTCGACTTACAGGGGTATACTCGGTAGTCTGACCTAGGGTATAGGATCCAAAATTTCTCTTGTATCTTTTGCCACTTTGCAGCAAACCACTTTGCTCATCGAAGTCACTTTCACTTGCAAACATAGGTTAGTACTACTAAATCTAACAGTCTGACTCAACGAGCAATATACCTTTTTCAGCCAATAGCATTTTAATTTTCAAATTAAATGAATTTAAGTACTTACCCCTTGGTCCTTTGAAAAACTGTCTCTCAGCTTCGCTAAAAGAGGTACTTGTGCCGATGGCAAACTCCGTCACAAATGCTTCAAGGGTTCGCGTCGTCCAGAAATCAACAGCTCGAGAGATCACGTTGTTTACTCTTTTCAATATGTTGATTCTTGCGGGGGTCCAATCAGGAAACTGACCTTCTTGGAAGTTCGTCTTGCTCTCTGTCAACCTGGATAACCACTGGTGCAATTCTATGTGGATACTACCAAATAAAATTTCGTAAACATCAGAAAAAATGTACCTTTGTAAAAAGTCGTCTGAACTACGACGAGGATCTTTATTTTCTTGTTCAGCAAATTTCAAATAAGTCTCCTCGATCCAATCACCGATTTCTTTTACTGAGGGCCTCCAAAACATAGCCCTCCAGGTACGACGTAGATCCCTCTCAAGCAGATATTGAGTTCAACCGGCAGTGGAACCAATTTGTTGGGCTTAGGGCAGACCTAAGTTCTATACTTTTGTCTTCGCACCAACAAAAGACCCACAGTGTTGGCCCTTTCGGCAACAACCTGCGAATAGGTTGCAGTCTCACCCGAAACAGTTATGGGGTGCCGCGGAATCAGGTTTCTGCAAGCAGAAGAGGGATATTACTGTACCTTTAGCCTTTAACAAATAATAATCATATAATGCAAAGCTTCGACATTCACTTATATAGCTTCTTAGTTAGATAAACAAGCAGTTTCTTGCTTAACCCTTAACTAGGAATTCATAGCGAAGTTAATATCTAGCAGCGATCTTACTTTATCAATTATCTACTTATCAATGCATAAAAGAACATAATAGAAACAACACAAAAGAACCACAACACAAGATATAACATGGTTCACACCCAGTGTAGGGGCTACGTCCACAGAACTGTGTTTTATTCAACTCTTTACAAAAACCATAGTTCTGATCTGCGCACTCAGCTGCAGATCCCTTCAATTCCTCAAAATTGCGCACACAGCTGTAGTTCTTCCTTATTACCAAAAACCCTCTATGCACACAGCTGCAGAGGTCATCCATGCACACAGGTGGGACTTATCCTTCCTTACAAAACCAGGCCTTAGCTTCACATCAAATCCTTTTACATCAAAAGCCTAACCTAACTCTTTTACAAAAGTGCCTATTTATACAAGTGCACTTATTACAAAACCATGGGCTTAAACTATGGGCTAATTACAAAAAGAGGGCTTTTGACTCAACCCCGACACCCTTAAGACTATTTTGAGCCGCAACTCCGCTTACAAACTTCCACAAAAACCACAGAGTTAACAAAATTAAGGACCGTCAAGGTGCGCGCCCCAACACTAAAAAATATTCCCGTGCATTTTCTTGGGAATACACTGATATGCCAGGCATTCATCATGAAACATGCACTCACCACATTTACACAGATGATAAAATCAGACCTCTCAGACAACCTCAACGTAGAATGAACCCCATACTAAAAGAGATAGTTAAGGAAGAATTGCAGAAGTTATTAAAGGTAGGATTTATCTACCCTATCTCTGACAACCAATGGGTTTCTCCCTTGGTTGTTGTTCCTAAGAAAAATGGAAAATGGCGGATATGTGTAGATTGTAGGGAGTTAAACAAGGCAACACTAAAAGATTATTTCCCATTGCCATTTATTGATCAAGTGTTAGATGCCTTAGCTGGGAAGAAATATTTTTCATTTCTAGATGGTTTCAGCAGATATAATCAAATTAGCATTGCAAAAGAGGACCAGGACAAAACTACTTTTACATGTCCCTGGGGCACATATGCCTACAAGGTTTTACCTTTTGGCTTATGTAAACCCCCAGCTACCTTTCAGAGAGCAGTATTGGCCATTTTTGTAGATCTAATTCATGAATGTGTTGAAGTCTATATGGACGATTTTTCTGTGCATGGAAATGCCTTTGAGGATTCCTTAGCAAACTTGGAGAAAATTTTTAAAAGGTGTGTTGACTCAAATCTTTCCCTTAGCAACGAAAAGTGTTTTATGATGATGACTGAAGGGATAGTTTTAAGACATCACATTTCTTCATCTAGGATAAAAGTAGATCCTGCCAAAATTCAAATCATGGTAAATCTATTTGAACCAACAACTCAAACAGATGTGAGAATCTTTTTAGGGTATGCAGGCTATTATCGTAGATTTATTGCAAATTTTAGTAAGATAGATCTTCCATTGTTTAAATTACTTTCAAAGGATGTACATTTCAAATGGGATACTAACTGTCAATCTGCATTTCAAACACTTAAAGAGAAGCTCTCAACTGCTCCCATTTTAAGGGGACCAAATTGGACATTGCCCTTCCATATTTCTACTGATGCATCTGATACTGCAATAGGGGCCTCTTTGGGACAAAAAGAGCATACCATGACCTATGCTATTTATTTTATCAGGAAAAATCTAACACCTACAGAATTGAATTATAAAATCACTGAAAAGGAGATGTTGGCAGTAGTTCATGCTATGAACAAATTCCGTCATTACATTACTAGCTACGAAATTTTTGTCCACACAGATCATTCCGCTTTACGATATTTGATGAATAAGTCTATTACTAATGGTTGGATAACCAGATGGTTACTATTAATGCAGGAATTCAATATCATTGTTTTAGATCGACCTGGATGAGAAAATCAAGTGGCAGATTTCTTGTCTCGCTTACACAATACTGGTGAGGTTTTTCTTGTTTTACATAGTTTCCCTGATGAACACTTGTTTGCAATTTCTGTTATCACTCCTTGGTATGCTGATATTGTCAACTATTTATCATCAGGACAGCTACCTCCATCTATGTCATCCAAAGAAAAGAAAAAGATTATTAAACAAAGTGCTAGACATATATGGGTCAATGGCGATCTCTTTTACACGGGATATGATCTAATTATTAGGATATGTGTATGACAAGATGAAGTTTTAGATATTTTGAAAGCATGTCATGATCAACCGTGTGGTGGCCATTTTGTAGAGAAAAGAACAGCATACAAGATACTCAATTTGGGGTATTACTGGCCTTCTATTTTCAAGGATTCTAATAAGTATGTTAGGAGCTGTGATACTTGTCAATGGATGGGATGGCCAGTATGATCTGATGAAATGTCACTCCAACCACAAATCCTAATAGAACCATTTGAAAAATGGGCTCTTGATTTCATTGGTCCAATTAATCCACCATCACAAGGAAAGAAGTACATTTTAGTATGTACCGATTATGTTACAAAGTGGGTGGAAGCCAAACCATTACCAAGAGCCATAGAAAAAATACTGGTAAACTTTCTTTTTGAAGAGATATTTGTCAGATTTTGGGTTCCTAGAGAGATTTGTCACTGATCAAGGTGCACAGTTTACTTCTAAACTAGTGCAGGAGATAGTAGCAAAGTACAAGATTAAGCACAGAAAATCTACACCTTACCATCCACAAGCCAATGGCCAGGTGGAATCTACAAACAAAACTTTGGAAGGAATCATCACCAAAACTGTCTAGATGCATAGGAAGGATTGGTCAGCTAAGCTTACTAAAGCTTTATGGGCATATCGAATCACTTGGAAAAACAGTACTGGTTTTTCTCCTTATCAGCTCGTCTATGGTAAGCAAGTCCTCTTGTCAATAGAATTTCAAATTCATACCTTTAAGTTAGCAGTAGATTTGGGGATGAATCTTTCTAAAGAATAGAAAGAAAGGATACTACAATTAAATAAATTAGATGAGATAAGACAGGCTGTAGTAGAACACAATATTTTGATACAACAACAAAGAGCCCAATGGCATGACAAGTTTATCAAAAAGAAACATCGGTGAGGTGACTGGGCCTTATTGTTTGATTCAAACTTCAAAGACTTCAAAGCCAAGTTCACAACTCATTGGCTTGGTTCATATGAGATTGCAGAGGTATATGACAATGGCTCAGTCAAACTCCAAACAATCGATGATGAAGCACGTACATTTGTGGTCAATGGCCATCGGCTAAAACTCTACACCAAGCATATCAACAAAGAAGATTTCATACAGCAGATTTCATAGAAAAGGGAGATGGAAATGCTGGATAAACACACTGGTGTTTCTCCTTTACTTTCTTCTTAGCCATTTTCTAATTTAAAAACAAAAAACAAAAAAAAGAAAAGAGAAAAAAAGGGAGTTTAGTTGTGAAAACCAGGCAACTGTCACAACAAAAACTCAAATTTTCCTTGGAAAACCAAGTTTACTTGGCCATTGGGAATTCACAATAACATTTTTCACTTTTTGGCATTAGTAATTTCATGTCTCATAGGCAGTTTTTTTTTTGGCACAATAAAGATTTTTTTTTCCTTTCCTCATAAGCTTCAATGTCTACTCTATCACCTTCACAATCCATGCCAGCATCCCATTCACTTCTCATTATCCTACCCTAGGTGTCAAAATTGTGCTCATAATCAATCTCAGAAGCAAATTTCAATTGATCAAAACCTAAACTACATTCTACAAGCAGGATTTTCTTCTCAACAGGAAGAGAAATGTTTTTTTTCTCAAAAACAATGGAATTCAAATGTTTTTATGTTTTCATTTATATACTCCAGGAAAAATATACTAGTGCATTATGCATTAAGTTAAAAAACATATATGTAGAATATATAAGATGTGTTTGTGCCAGAAATTGTTTCCAAGGCTATGAAGAAACAAGCCAACACAATCTCAAAAAACTCAATAAAGTAAACTAGTTTTAAGGTTTCTGTAATGTTTTCTTGGTTGTAAATTTGGTGACCAACAGGGAATACACTCATGAGCTAAACAAGAACTGAATCATAATCAAGTAATGACAAAGATGCATAATATAATCAACAAGTATCCATCAGAATATAATCTTAAAGTTCATTCAGGACTGACAAGCATCACAAGCAAAGAAACCATGAACCAGCAATGAATATACCAGTCAAGTAGTTAAACAAACTCAAAATGAAGCTAAAACATATACTGAAGGGTATAAAGTGTCATATATTTCATAATATGTCATCAAATACATATAAGAGTTATGATACTTAGCTCACAAACAAGTCCAATAGACCTCCTGAAGTTCTCCCAAAAATAGAACCCCCCTTCTGTCCCTTTGTCCCTCTTTTATAGATACAAAGAATTAGTTCTATATTCCCTTCATTAGGTCAAAATTGAAACTACCCAACAGTTACATTAACTAACTTTCAACTAATTGACTAAAAATAGTAAATCGGATTCCTGGCAAATATGGCGAATTTCTGGAAAATAGGTGTCACAAAAGCTTCCATATCTCTCAATTCGTGACACCTGTGTAAAACCTAAGAGAGGTTTTTTTGAATGGGTCCGTGATGGACAAAAACCTCTCTTTGTTTTTAAAAATTCATCTCCACTCAATCAGAATCTGCCTTGCAAGATGAACACTAAAACAGGAAAATATTAAATATTTAAAATCCCTAAAAAATAGGCTGCAAATATTAAACTGAATCTTTCAAAAATTGACATATGTTGAAAAACGGAGAGAGGTTTTTGTATATGGATATATTATGAACAAAAACCTCTTTTTTTTTTCAAACATTCCTCTCCATCAGCTCGTGGTCGGCATTTTACTTCAATAACCCAAAACAGGAAAAACTGAGCAGAATTCTCAGTAATTTTTTGCATTCCAAATAAATAGCATTAGCAGAAAGATTGGTTGCAGCCAAAGTGTTATAACTCCCAAATATGGAAGCATCCCCATCCACTGCTTCATCCACTTCACCGGTTTTCCAATGGCTGAATGATGCTTCTGTATGATTTTAAGACCCTGTTAATGACCTAACAGCTCTTTTTTCTCTTCAAACCTCTTAGGTTTCAATAACCAGCTCTCCTCAATGTTCCTTGATTGTTTTCTTTTGTTCTTTTAATGTAGGATAAGCTTTACCACAGGCTCAAGTGATTTAGGTCACAGAGTGCTCCAAACTCCTCATTAAAACTGTTGATGAAACTTAGTTATCATTCAGTCTGTTTATTCAGATAGCTGATCATCTTCAGAATGTATAATAACACCTGTGTATTGAGACTCAGTACATAAAATAACCCTTAATTCCTTCTAGTGTCACCTATGAGAAATATCTGTACAGAAAATATTTGCATAAATGATCTCAGCTGCCAGCTCTTTAGACCAACTGAAGACTGTTTATCTATTGGATGAGAAGATATATAAAACAAAAACAATCTTAAATCTATTCACTTTCTACTCCCAGTAGTTTTAGCACCAAAATGAGACTAGGTCTTCATGTAATCTCAGATATTCAGCTCCTTCGTTGCATTGTGTACAAGTAGCAGACCCATTTGTGAAGTTTAGACACCATAAAATGCACAGCTCTTCACCCCATTATCCTTATAGGTTTTGAATAGGTAATGATTCGATATACTGCTACTTTCAGCCTTCTACTTGCCAGAGCATGTCAAAACATCTTAAACAGGTATCTCTTCGGAAGGAATCATGTTTAAAAGCATACCTTACTGTTTCCCTTTTTAAAAATCCACACTGTGCAAGGAATTGCTGCTGTCCTTGCACCTTTGTTTCCATCCTCGATGTTTCATCAAGTTCATGCCCAATAGACTTAACATTCAACCCAAATCTAGAGGGAGTTGAAAATACTTCTTTAAGGTTCACACCCTCGGGTAAAGGTGCATCTTTAACAGGAGACTTGAAGGATCTAAATACACTTGCACCAATTAAAGGTACTATAATCAGACCTTCATCTATAACAAGAAGCTTGTAATAACTGTCTTTCATTAATTCCAGTAAGGAATTTCTTGCTTCTCGTCTCACAAACTTTGGTACATTTTTAGTTTCTTTTAAGAGTTTTTCTCATAGCTAAATTTGCCAAGACTCCAGCTGCTGCCTCCTTTACCCCAACTTTGTCATCACTGAGTGTCTGAATAAGGGATGACAGAAGTTCTGAATTTGCCATTTTTGCTCTGAGCTTCTCATGAACTGACAAATTCCAAAGGACACACATACTTTGCTCCTTTGCCTCTGGGGGTAAAGAACGTCTAGTTAACAAACCAACAATTTCCTCAACTGCTCCAGCTTTGGCAACTAGTGTCCTATAGGAATTGATTGAAGAAATATTTCGTAAAAGGCCTGCAGTTGCTTCTACAATTGAAGGCATATCTGATGAAAGAAGGCTGATAGTCAGAATAATACTACCATCAAACTTGACAATCTCATCAACAAACTATTTTCCTCCATTTGAATGTTTCCAAAGTATCTTGATTGCTTGATCCTAGTTAGGTGGAGCATTGTCTAGGCCAAGCAATCGGATGAACAATCCTACATAACCTTCTTCAAGACCAGTTCCACCATCCAACCTTAATTTCCAGTCCTCTAACCTGCTGCTGCTGCTTTGAGTGCGTTCCAAGTTGCCCTGTTTAACAGCCTTGCCACTGAAGACAGCCATCCTGGTAATAGATGACCACCCAGACCAAAGTGTCGCTAATTAGTTCCCAATGGGGAATCCTAAGCTCCATAGCTTCTTGGGAGCAACTATTCTGTGTCTATCGCTGGAGGTGTGGCAGCACGAGGAGGCGATTCTTGATTTAGGTGCAGATGTCTTTGTTCCAGCGTCTCCACCAGCTTCATAATATTTAATTTAGAACATCTTTCCCAAAAATCTTGCCTTATTTCGCTCACTATCATCATTTGCCATAAATTTGCATACAGTTGCTAGAATCTCCCTCACATGAGACCATACATCTGCTTACATGAAAAAAAACTTGGCAAAACATATATCAAATGTGAACAATGAAGTATTTAACACTTTAGGAATGAAATCCCCAAAAAATCGGACTGAAAAATGACCATTCTGGCAAAAAACGATTTTCCTGTAGCGCCGCAGTGTAATTTTTTGGCCATTGCGCTACAGGAATATTTTAAAACCAATTTTGGCACTTTTTAGTCATTAATTCCATTTTGAATGAGGTTTTTATGGTAAACTTTGATCATGCTGTTATTTGTGAACCAATTAATCCATATAAATCCTTTAGAACCCTTCAGAACCTAAAGAAACAAAAAATAATAAAAATCTAAAGGCAAAACTCGAAAATTTCACTCAAAACCAAAAATTTTCTAAAATAAGTAAAAGAGCAAACTTAAAATAAAAATGACAATCAAAATATAAAATTGAAGAAAACAAGTTCATGACTTAACAAGATGGATCGTAGAACATTTGTTAAGTGGCATGTTCAGATAATTATTGCAAAAGATGTGGGAATCATAGTTGTATGCTCCCACGAAAATATTCATGTGCATAGAAAATCGCACTGCAAGTTTATGACACTAGGATTGTATATCAGAATGGTCATTCCGCTTTGATAATTTTCCAAGCTTCACTCTTCCACCTACAGACCCGATTGTTGTACATTACAAAAGCGTACAGGGATAATACTTCACAGAGAGGGAAAAGAAAGCATGTATCACAGAGGAAGGATGCGGGCACTACTTTCTGAAGAATGCATACACACAAGAGAAATATCGAATTAACAACGCCAAAGGAGAGGTAAAACTTGAATCTTTTGTCAAAAGAATTCACTAGATCAATAGCAATTCCAATTTCAGAGGACCGTTTTGAAATAGGAAAATGTTTACAGAGCCAATTACAAAGCTGGGGTTTTCTGCTTCATATTTTCCAATTAAATTTGCCAAATGGTATCTAGATTGGAACCAAAGAAATTCGATTCCACTGTTATTCATGAGAAATGTATGGAAATTTTTGAGAGGAAACAGTGGCTGTCTTTTTTTGAAAATTTTGATGGGCACAATGACAATGTTAGCCTAGCCTTTGCTGACTCATTTGATGGAGAGAGGGCTACAGTAGGAAATTTGAATTTGAGACTTTCTGAAGATATTTTGGCACAGATCGTTGGCTTACCACAGCAGGGAGAGAGATTCTTTAAAACCAAACAGTTCAAGGAGAAGGCATGGATACCCTTTCTATGCAAGTCAAGGGTAGGTTCAGTGAAATGGAAGAAGGGAGTACCAAGGAGTTGGTTGGTTCATCCTTGGGATGAAATAGTATATATCATCCAAAGATTCATCACCTGTGAAGGTCGATTTAGTATTGTATATCTTTACCATATCAAGCTATTGTAGCATTTGAGGGGTGATTATGAGATTAATATGCCCCATTTTTTATTACAGAGCCTTTCCAAGATGGCTAAGGCTGTTCAAAAGCGTGCAAAAGATAAATTAACAAGCCTTTTCCATTGTGGGCTCATCAAAATTGTTGGGGCGCGCACCCTAACGGTCCTTAAGGAAAATATCTTCGCGGGCCAAAGGAGTTGTAAGCGGAGGTTGACTCAAAATAGTCTTAGGGGTGTCGAGGGGTTGAGTCAAAGTCCTCTATTGTAATAAACTCACGGTTTAAGACCAGGGTTTAGGGTTTTGGGTGCCCATGGTTTGAAGCCATCGTTTTGTAATAGCGTGATGTATAAATAGGCATTTTTGTAAATAAGAAGAGTTAGGCTTTTTGATGTAGAGAAGGTTAAGGCGAAGTTAAGGTTGTTTTGTAAGGAAAGGTTAAGTCCCAGCTGTGTGCGTGGACGACCTCTGCAGCTATGTGCTCAGAGGGTGTTTGTAAGAAGTTAAGGGAAATCTGCATCTGTGTGCACAGAGGCCTACTGCTGTGTGTGCGGCTTAAGAAGACTGAAGAGATCTGCAGCTGAGTGCGCAAATCAGAACTATGGTTTTGAAGAAAGTAGAAATAAAACACAGTTCTGTGGACATAGCCCCTACACTGGGGGTGAACCACGTTATAGCTGGTGTTGTGGTTCTTGTGCTGTTTTCTATTTCCGTTTGTTTTTCATGCATTAATAACTGTATAAATCTTATAAGTAAGATCACTGTTAATAAATAGCTTCGCTGTGAATTCCCTGTAGTGAGTTGAGCAAGTCACTGTATGTTTATTTATCTGCAAAGTTATTAGATATAGATGTAGGAGCTCTGTGTTTATTGATTATAAGTTGTTAAAGGACAAGGTACAGTAATCTCCCTCTCTGCTTGCAGAAACCTGATTCTGCGGCACCCCATAGCTATTTCGGGTGAGACTGCAACATGTTCGCAGGTTGTTGCCGAAAGGGCCAACACTGTGGTTTTTTTGTTGGTGCGACGCAAAAGGATTAAACCCGGGTCTGCCCTATTGCCCAACAAAGTGGTTCCGTTGCCGGTTGAACTCAGTATCTGCTCGAGAGGGGTTTACGTCGTACCTCGAGGGCTATGTTCTGGAGGCCCTCCGTGAAGGAAATCGATGATTGGCTTGATGAGACTTATCTGAAATTTGCTGAGAAAGAGAATACAAATCCGCATCGTAGCGCACGTGACTTTTTACAAAGGTATGTTTTTTGTGATGCTTATGAAATTCTCTTTGGTAGTATCCACATAGAGTTGCACCAGTGGTTGTCCAGGTTAGCTGAGAAAAGAACAAACTTCCGCGAGGGGCAGTTTTCTATTTGGACCCCCGCAAGAGTTAATATATTAAAAAGCGTGAACAACGAGATCTCCCGAGCGGTTGATTTCTGGACCACACGAACCCTTGAGGCCTTTGTGACGGAGTTCACCATCGACACGAGCACTTCCTTTAGTGAAGCTAAGCGACGATTTTTCCAAGGATCACGGGGTAAGCTTTTGAATTTATTTATCTTGAGAATTAAAATGCTATTGGATGAAAAGGGAATATTGCTATTCGAATCAGATTGTTAGATTTTGTGTTACTAACATATGTTTGCAAGTGACAAAACCTTCGCTGAGCAAAGTGGTTTGCTGCGAAGTGGAAAAAGGTACAAGAGATATTTTGAGTCCTATTCCTTAGGACAGGATACCGCGCCATCCCCTATAAATCCCGAAGAGCCAGACCCGAAAGAAAACCCTTCCCTTGGACACCCTCCGGTCACCCCGCCGCGCAGCTCCGCTAACCCTGAAACTCCATCGCAGTCTACTAATCAACCTAGCCCGAGTATTCCCATCATAGGCCAGTCTACCCCAGTAAACCCCCCCCTGTCGAATTCTTGTCCCCATCCCAATCCTCCCAGATCCGCCATGGTCCACCTAGCCGATGATATTAAGCTCCCCGTTTTCAAAGGATCTGGGTCAGAGGACCCAGAACAGTTTTTGTTCTTATGTGAAGCAGTGTGGAATGCTAGAAACATTACGAATCCAGCTGACAGAAACATGCAGCTAGTCACTTCTTTCAGGGATCGGGCCTTGACCTGGTTCATGAAATTTTCCAGTACTTAGAGCCCTACTTTAGATGAGATTAAGGCCGCTATAATCAAAGAATTCAAGAAACCCAAATCAGAATCGCAGTGTATCACTGAACTGAAAGAGATTCAGCAGCGGCGCGGGGAATCAGTGTGGGACTTCGACCAGAGATTCAAAGTCCTACTAGACCAAGTCAGCTTCACCATTAGTCCTACGCAGCACAAGGAATGGTTTATTGCAGCATTATTACCACATATCCGAACCCCACTCATGCAACAGAAGGTTGCTGACCAGCAAGAGGCTCTGGAAATCGCAATGAAGCTGGAGACCGCCCCTGTCGGAGATGATTCTGGTATTGCTCAAATCCAAGCGCAGTTAGCAGCGATGGCCCTGGAGCTTCGCGATATGAAGACAGCTAAAACCATCCACGAGGAGGTTTGGTGTATGCAATGTCGAACCGAAGGGCACGACAGGGACCATTGTCCTATGGTCAGAACTTACCTAAATATGGGTGCGCCAAACCAATTCAACCCCGGTGTCCTATATTGTGAGATTTGTCGGACCACGGGCCAACATCGACCTGAAAATTGCCATCTTCTCCAGAGATATGTACAAATTCCCAAGAACCCCTACTACAAGTTCTGTAAGTCAGTAGGCCATAATGAAGAGGAGTGTCGTAGTTATGACCTCATACGCAAGCGCACTTATGATGCCTACTGAGTACAAAATGAAGGGCAGAATAATGATGGCTACGGGTACCGGGGTGACGCCTCTGGAAGGGGTGCTTTTGGAGGTCGCAGCCGTGGTGGTATGGCCGGACGAGGTAGAGGCCATATCGTGTGCTACAACTGTAACCAAGCTGGGCATCTAGCTCGGGACTGTCGGAACCCCACTATAACTTGTAGGTATTGCCGCGTAGTAGATCATGTGATTGAGCAGTGCCCCCAGCTGATAGCTAAGATTCAGGAAAACAACAGTGGCCCTACATAGAATCTTCAATTGATTTTCATTGAGCAGAGACCTACCACAGCCATCAATGTTGTCACTCGGAGTGGAGCTACGACGCACCTACAGAATATGCAGAAACAGCCTACCGAGGCGCGTGTTCGTACGGCCTGCGTGAAAGTCCCAGCACTTGATACCGCAAGAAACCAAACACTAGTCAAGGAGGCTCAGCGCAATATTGTTGACCCTAGCACGGCAGCAGTACCTGCGCCGCAACCTCAGCAGGACTCGCAGCCGCAAGAGGCCTCGACGGATAAAGTAAGTACACTCTCCTCCTTTTTAAAGAGCTGTATGAAACTCTTGAGGAATCAGAATGCTTTAAAGGAGTTGCAAAAAGTTCTTGCTATCACAGACCCTCAGAGAAGAGTTGATCAAGAGAAAACTGTTAGTCGTGTCTGAAGAACGGGTAGGGAAATGAGATTGAATGTTCAGATAGGGGAATATGCTATGACTGATGTCATTTTGGATCTCGGATCAGAAGTTAATGTTCTCACCAAGCAAACCTGAGAACAAATGGAAAAACCTACCCTGGCCTGGTCCCCTATACAATTGAGGTTAGCTAATCAACAAAGAATTGTGCCCTTAGGGAGACTCCTTAGTGTTCCGATAGATATTGATGGGGTCAGTACTCTAGCGGATTTTGAAGTTATTGAGATCATTGATGACAGTAATCCTTATCCATCCCTGTTGGGAATTGAGTGGGCCATGGCAAACGCTGCAATCATCAACCTTAAGAAGAGACAGATGACTTTCGAAGGAAATGGTCTGCGCATTATCATACCCCTAGACCCGTCCTAAGGAGAGAGATATATAGAACCACTCAGAGACGAATATCAGGATGTTCTGGAGCAAATTTATAATATCACAACGCAGGAAGAAGATTATATTGAACCTACTACCGATGGTATTATGGATTGGCAGTGTGACAGTTCTTGCATGACGGATTCAGATGATGGTTTAGAGAACTGGAAGAACCGACTATATGAGCTACATGGCCATAGATGGGCCAGAATTACCAAGTCCCTCAGATGGCTTACTGCGTAGCTAGGCACCCTAATTGCTTCTGATGGTTCGACAGACCCACCAAAGTCCATTATGCCATTCCCCACAGAGCTGCTGGCACCCCAGAAAGTGGAGAATCTGGATTCAGCACTAGACGTCACCACAGCTAGAAGATGTACTACTCATACGAAGTACCTTTTCAGCTGGGAAGCTTGTGAGGCAGCGATTTATGGCTCCGCTCCAGACGATGTGCAGCAGGTTCAATAGGCAGAGTTGGCTGCTGGACCGCTTTGAGCATTATTTTACGGCATGGACACTTGTGCCTCGAACAGACTGGGTCCCTAGGGGTCGCCATACCCAGGCATCTGCGGCAGAAACCCAATATGAGGAGATCGGGCCTCGGCGCGCTACTATGTCTCAGTCTAAAGAAGTAACCCAGGCCCGCCCACGTGGGCCGATAAAAACCACTACAGGAACGAAGTTCACCGTTTGGTTGTGGAACTTGTCTCGATATGCCGAAGGTAATTACCCTGACGGAGGTATTTATGATGACGCAGCTGTGGTACTGGTTGCGCCGCAGTATAAAAACCGACCGTTGGCCCACCGTCGATTTGATGGCGCCGGTACTTTAATTGCTTTAATTGCCTGTCCTTCGGGTATCCGTCAAAAATTAGTGCGGTGGGATTGTAATCTCTGCGGTGGGAGGAGCCTATGGCACCACGACGGCCACCATATGTCCCGCCTCTTCGACCAGGAGTTAAACCTCCTCGGCAGCGCAAGCAGTTCACAATAGGTACTCCTTTATTACCACCGGGTGTACAGCTAATTGGGTCCATGACAGGGAAGATCGACCGACTTAAGTATTCCAACCATGATACAAGTGACAGTAGCAAGTTTCCGCAGTTTAGACCAGAAACATACTTGCAATATGTCAAGTACGACAAGGCAACATTGGTAGAAGTCAAACGGTGGGCTGCCGGCTTGGATCACGCTGGTCTATTGAAGATGCTTGACGTTCCCCACTTCGGTCGCGGCCCACAGGTGACCATAGTGGTCAAGCAACTGTTGGCGTTAGTTCATAATGGCAACTTATGGATAGGTGACAAGAAAATCCCTATCAATGGGGAGCTCATTCAGAGGATCACTAGTTTACCCAAAGTAGGGCCTAACCCGGCAACTGAGTTCCCATCGAAGCATGAGGATACAAAGCTCGCACAGACCATGAAGGAATGTTTTGGCCTGACAAAGGGAAAACGTGGGTATCACACTTCTGCGATTCAGGAAAATCACATCCGTTTTACAGCAGAGCTCCTAGCCTGCAAAGTTATGCGGAAGTGCAGGCCAACTGAAGTACCTGCCCAGTTATTAGAATTGCTATGAACTATGCCGAGGGTTACATCTACAAATGGGCAGACTACATTGCACATGAATTCCTGGAAGACATTCAAGATGCGCAAGAGAAAGGTAGGCCCTTCCATTACTCATGGTTACTTGTCCTTATTGCACTGGTAGGATGGCGAGAGCCCCTGGAGGCGCAGTTCCCTGAGGTTCTGGAGAACACGACTGGCGCAGCCAGGTATGCCTCGCTATGGGTTTCTCAGGAGAAGAAACACCAGCAGATGACAAATTATGTGTTTTCTTTCTATATGATGGATATCCAGTTTCAGATGGCCAAAACCCCATGGCTCAGTCAGAAATTATTCTCCCACTATCATGGCGCAACTACTTTCAATGCCGACATACATCATACCTTCATCTAGGCTCGCGCAGATGAACAACATCAATGGTTCAAGTTACCGTATGTGGTCATCGAAGGTGATATCCGCGCAATAGTTCAAAACTGGCCGCTCGAATGGTTGAAAGATGCAGGCAAGACACCTCACATCCCCATCCCCATAGTTACCAATGTGGGTGGCGGGCCTAGCAACACACCACAGCAAGTTCCCCTGGAAGACAGCGAAGAACAGATTGAGTCGCAGCAGAATGATAGCAACCACGGCAATGAGATGGACACCGATGAAGACGAAGGGAAAGACTCGGTCGAGACTACTCTAGAACCTAACAGGAAGGATAAGCGCATGTCACCAGAAGTCGAGGAAGTAGACAAGCCGTGGTCCCAAAAGAAAGCGAAGGCGTCGAAGGAAAAGAACATCGATGATACTACTAGCCTAACAAGTGAGGAACTCAAGGATGCTTTGTCAAATACCACTGAATTCCTTACCAAAAAATGGTCCGAGTTTGTGGCTGCACAGTTGCATGCCATCACTGGTAGCATATCGAAGCTGAAGGATTTAGCAGCACAATCGGTGATCGACACTGTAGCCAGCAGTACTCCGGTAAGTTCGCAGCCTGATATAAGGCAAGGACCAGCTCGAGAGCACAAGGGACAAATATCCGCTGCTGCCCTTATCACAACTGATGTAGCATCTCGCGCAGTGATGACCATGATAGTAGGAATTGACTACACCAAAATGTCCATGGTAGAACTGTATCTCTGCCAGTTCGCTATCGCAAAGGAAATCCAGGCCCGTGACCATTTTTCCCAACTCCAGTTGGATGACACCAGGAAGCAGAAAGAGGACCTCGCAGCGCAACTGGAAGCAGCAGAGCAGTGAAAGAGGGACGTAGAACGCAAGTGGATTACATTGGTTCAAGTATTTGGATGAAGCATGTCGAAGCCTCCCTGACTTCGACGTGTAACTGGTGGAAGAACCAGAGCAAAGACTGGCTAGGTTGAAAGACTATGTGCAGCAATCCTACAATGAAATTGAGAAGCTCAAAGTAGAGCATGAGACCCAGATCGTGGAGCTTCAACTCCACATCCGCCCGGAAAGTCCAACTGAGGTCAAGGAACAACGCCGCGTAGACATTCAAGCATCCGCAGCAAAACTTTTAGATATTGTGGGCAGCGCATCAAAGCTGTTAGAAGACAGTGTGGAGACTTGGGCTACCCTGCAAGAACATCCAAGAATTGGGCAACTGCAAGAAACCATTCGGCAGAAACAGGCAGAACTGGATGCAGTAAAAGTAGCAATTAATATTTTACCACCCATGGAGAAAATGATCAAGGTAAAGCGCAGCAACAAACTCCAGCAGGAAATTGAATTATGCAGGGCAAACACAGCAGACGTGCAAAATGATATGCAGCCACTTCTTAGCGAAGCACTTGAATTAAGCACTACTGTGGACACCCAACTTAAAGTCCCAA
Organism: Pseudotsuga menziesii; assembly: GCA_001517045.1. Taxonomy (NCBI): domain Eukaryota; kingdom Viridiplantae; phylum Streptophyta; class Pinopsida; order Pinales; family Pinaceae; genus Pseudotsuga; species Pseudotsuga menziesii. The sequence continues at coordinate 62,844 of LPNX010505617.1, forward strand.
AGGAATATGATGCATTCGCACAGCAAAGGGCTACTGAAACAACAGCCGAGGTACTACAGGAATTGTTGGAAAAGGAACAGGCCGCTGACAGTATCATCCGTGACCTCAACAAGGAGTATGCTACCCTTGCTGATAAAGTACATCTGCCAGAAGAACCGCAGAGTGTCCCGGGACGGGCCACTGGTGAGTCTTAGGGGCCTATTGGGCCACGAACCCTAACGGTCCTTAAGGAAAATATCTTCGCGGGCCAAAGGAGTTGTAAGCGGAGGTTGACTCAAAATAGTCTTAGGGGTGTCGGGGGGTTGAGTCAAAGTCCTCTATTGTAATAAACCCATGGTTTAAGACCAGGGTTTTGGGTGCCCATGGTTTGAAGCCATGGTTTTGTAATAGCGTGATGTATAAATAGGCATTTTTGTAAATAAGAAAAGTTAGGATTTTTGATGTAGAGAAGGTTAAGGCAAAGTTAAGGCTGTTTTGTAAGGAAAGGTTAAGTCCCAGCTGTGTGTGTGGATGACCTCTGCAGGTGTGTGCGCAGAGGGTGTTTGTAAGAAGTTAAGGGAAATTTGCAGTTGTGTGTGCAGAGGCATGCTGATGTGTGCGTGGCTTAAGAAGATTAAAGAGATCTGCAGCTGAGTGCGCAGATCAGAACTGTGGTTTTGAAGAAAGTAGAAATAAAACACAGTTCTGTGGACATAGCCCCTACACTGGGGGTGAACCACGTTATATCTAGTGTTGTGGTTCTTGTGCTATTTTCTATTTCCATTTTTTTTTCACGCATTAATAACTGTATAAATCTGATAAGTAAGATCACTGTTAATAAATAGCTTCGCTGTGAATTCCCTGTAGTGGGTTGAGCAAGTCACTGTATGTTTATTTATCTGCGAAGTTACTAGATATATATGTCAGAGCTCTGTGTTTATTGATTATAAGTTGTTAAAGGACAAGGTGTAGTAATCTCCCTCTCTGCTTGCAGAAACCTGATTCTGCGGCACCCCATAGCTGTTTTGGGTGAGACTGCAACCTGTTCGCAGGTTGTTGCCGAAAGGTCCAACACTGTGGATTTTTTGTTGGTGCGACGCAAAAGGATTAAACCCGGGTCTTCCCTATTGCCCAACAAAAACAATCATCACATATGAGTTACAGACGCAAAACCTAACATGGAAAGAATTTATAGTTCATAATCAGTTTGAAGAACTAGAAGAGATGCCTGAAGAAAGCTTGAAAGAAGACAAACTATTGATGATAACATACCTTAAGGATGAAGAACAAAACCCTGAAGCAACAAGCTCAAAACTGCTTAGGGGGAAAAAGAAAGAAAAAGAGGTGTTGATGATCATAGATGATGAAGATAACTCTGAGGCAGCAAGCTCAAACAGCCTTAGAGAAGAATAAGAACCAGGAGCATGATGAAAGAAGAAAGATAGTTCCAAAAGCAAGATCATATCTTCACCACTCATAAGAAAAAGCCAAGTAAACATCAACAAGCTCGAAATAAGTCAGCACTAGAAGAGAATGATGAAAGCCAGCAAAAACAGTATGAATACATACAATCCTTGGAAAGTCAAGAAGAAATTCCAACAGGTGAGATAGGGCAAGTCCATGAAGAAAAATATACCCAAGAAACTGAAAATATTTTAGATGAAGTGATAAAGCAGACTAAAAAAAATAATCTTTTCTTGGAACGGCAAGAAAAAGAAGAAAAAAAGCATCCAAGAAAGGAAATTTCAAATGATCAAGCTTCTCCTTTCTTGGAGCAACAAACTATAGAAAAAGAAAAGAAGGGAGATTCAGTGCAAGAGAATGAAGATGTGGGGATGGACACTAATTCTGAGAAGCCTTCAATGAAGATGGAAAAGAAGAAAACTTCCAAAATCAGTAAAAAGATTAAGAAGTTGAAACTGGAAGTAAGAGAATTAGAACTGAGGAATGAAAAGTTAAAAGAAAAGAACATGAAGCTTAAAGTTCAAAGGGCACAAATCTCCAAGCATGCATATAAATGGTATAAACAAAAGTAGATTTACAAAACCAAGTATGAAAAACTGAAAGTCCTTTATGCATCTCAAACTTCTACAGATGCATCATCTCAGAAAGGAAATACATTAGAGGATTAGAAGCAGAGGTTCAGCAACAAAATTTTGTTCATGATATAAGCAGGGTCAATTTTTTGGAAATACTTTTTGTTCATGAGAACATGCAACAGCTTCCTCTTGGGGGAGATTTTGGGCACCATTTTTTACTTATTTTTCCATCTAAATACCTTCAAGTTTTATACATAAACCTTCATACTTGATCCATAAAACCTTAATTTCATCCACAAAACTTTGGTCAAAGGTATAAATGTTGTTGCTTCTTAATAAATTGAATTATGAGATTTTTACGGCATTTAAATTAAGGTTTTATTCAAAATTACAGAATGTGCTAACTTCCCATAATTTCTCCTAGGTTGGATACTTACAGGCCAGCTGGGAAAAAACTGAGAGATGGGGGAAATATCCTCGATGTCGAAGGATGGTTAAATTTCTAATGAACCTATGATATGGCTTTCACAGGTGTCGAGTCAACGTCAGTCAAAGAAAACCACTTGTGCTACCACTTAGCATGAAAACAAGACAGTTTCGATTTTGCCTATTTTTGATGGATCTGATGGAGGATCTCAAAGGTCGAGAGAAATATTAGGAGCATAGCATTATGAGTCTCCCAGATTTGTAGCATTTCAATTTTTAAAAAGAATTGTATAAGTATTTGATTTGACAAAGCGAAAAAACTCCTGGGATAATAGACGTATGATTTTGAAATAAATACTGAGGATTCAATAAATTACTGTGTATGTTCATTTCTATATGGTGAATGCGATTTAGTTTTAGAGCTCTGTGATTTTCTTTGCATGTGTAAGCAAAGCATTTGAGGGCCCCCTTTTCCAATTCTGCACACATATTTCTGCATCGTTGCATCTAGTATGTTTTAGTTGAATCCTATAGAAGTCGATTTTCTTTATTGATTACTCATACATTGCAGAACAAGTTAGATTATATGAATAAGGTTATGAGATCTTTTATCTAAATGGTTAAACTTTGTAGGAGTGATTTCAATTGCATTGCTTATTCAATATCGAAATGTTGAAGATAGTTACACATTGTGAATTGTCTTCTTGTAAAGGAAATCAATGATTGTCTACTTTCAACAGTGAGATATTAGGCATTGTATTGTGATTTATTTTTAAGTTTTAGGTTCAGTATTTTTTATCTCAGAATATTTCATATATGAATTGCTGGTTAAACTAAGAGATCGAATGAAGTTGCTTCTGTAAGGGAGGTTTTTCATTTCAAAGTTACAGCATTATAGCATTCAATAGATTTGTTTCATAAGTAAACTGAATTTCCAGTTAAGTCTAGCTCTGAGTCTCTATATTTGGGATATGCCTCTAAGTCTTACAAACTCCGGATTGACATAAAATTAAGGTCTAATTTACACCAGTGGATTGGAACCCAACACCTAGCTCGGGGGTGGCAGTTGTGTTAAGAGATTAATTAACACAACTGGCCTATGGTTGGGTGGAACGTTGCAGCGACATAGCTATATGCTCGGGGAAGCTCATTTTCAAGATAAGTATTATCTTGTATTAATTATGTAATGTATTTATTTTAAGAGTTATTATGAATGTATTGAATGCTTGTTATAGGTTCAAGTAGATATTTACTTCCGTTGTATTTTCCTACATTATACACCTTCATTTTCCTTTTACTTCCAATGTATTGTTCTTATGTTCATGGGGCTAGACGCCCGGTTATAGTGTCGCATACTCTCCATTGCACTAGATGGATGAGAGGGGACGTGACAGTGTGAATGCAGAAGGCGAAAGGATAAAAGGAAAATCTAAAGTAAAATGAGTTTTTTGCACCCCGGAGTTTTCCCTACGGAAGGTGGAAGGTGAAAAAGAAATCATAAGGTAATATTGGATTTTTCGCACCCCAAAGTCCTCCCTACGGAAGGTGGAAGGCAGAAAGTGAGAAAGGAAACATAAAGTAATTTGGATATTCCGCACCCCAGAGTTCTCCCTACGAAATAAGGAAGGAGGAAAGTGAGAAAGGAAATCTAAATTAGTTTGGGTTTTCCTCAACCCAGAGTCCTCCCTGCGGAAGGCGGAAAGGTCATGTTAATTGCAGAAAGGAATTTTTTAGTTGCAGAAAGGACTTGTTAGTCGTGGAATGACTCTTACAATAGAAACTAAGCTTAAGAATGAATATTATAGAAGGATATATGACCGATGACTTGTATGAAAGAAATATTTTTTTATATGTGCATTTTAGTCAGGTTGTATGGGTATGTGACAATGTGATATCAGAGCTACAGGTTTCAACCCTGTCTTCTTTTGGGAACATCTAGTTTTGCTACATTATGGAAAAACGTTGTTCTAACAATAAAAGACTTGTTTTGAATGTTTAAAACAGAGCCATGGATTACAACACCGGCCTAAATGAGCTAAGTTGAATAGTTTGCAGAGAGAAAACTACAACGAAACAGTCGGAAATTAATTTATGAATTTCTGAGAATATCTTGTAGCTAACACTTTTGTTTATGAACACATTTTGTAGAATCATAGTGACATCAAAGGAATAATTCCACATAGTGCAATTTGAAAAATTTGGTCTTGGTTGGGCCAAGAATATCAACATCATGCATGATGCACAGGATCCCTATTAGACCGAGAGAGATGCCATGGGGGAGAACATATAGGTTGATAATGTTGAAACAAATCCAATGGAAGAAGAAATCAAGAGACTCCCCCATATATTTGAGCCACCATGAGGAGCCTAAGGGTGCACTTACAAAGTTGCAGAGAAGATAATGAAAGGATGATTAATGCTCAAGAAGAAAAAAATTAGTTGAATGCAGCCATGCTGCAAAGTTTGATAGACATCCAAATCCATATAAACTCTGGGCATTGGACAGCAAATTCAGAAGGGAGTGGGAGTAGTCCAAGAAGAAATTCCTGAAAGAGATCCAATAGCTGAAGAAGAGTTTCTAGAGATAGAACATATACTCCAAAAATATCTTCTAGTGGATCATCTAACTCTGAAGAATCCATTGGGGGTTCAAGCTCTTCATCTCACAGGAGAAAGAGGAAGAGGCATTAAAATAACAATTCGTATGGGGAATTTAATAAGGAAAATCCTCCTACATTTGATGGTGAGGTAAAATTGGTCAAGAAGCTGAAGCTTGGCTTCTTGGGATGAGAAAGTATTTCCATGTCCAAGACTACTCTAGAAATATGAAGGCAAGGGTATCCATATTCAGCTTAAATGGAAGAGCATCTATATGGTGGGAGAACCTTGGGAAAGTGAAGAACATCAATGAAAGAAAGATTATGTGGAAGCAATTAAAGAAATATTTCAAGCAGAAGTACCTCTTTGATAGGTACTATGATGATAAGATTAAAGAGTTCCATGAGCTGAAATTGAGGCAATTAACCATGGAAGAATATGAAAACAAATTCTTGTAACTGTTGAGGTATGTCAGGTATATTTGAGATGATAAGTTGAAAATTCATCATTTTGTAAGTGGGATACCTCAGGCATATAAAGACAGGATTGAATTTGATGAACCTCGAACCCTAGAAGAGGAAATAAGGAAGGATAAGTATTGCTATGATCAAACCAAAATCAAACATGATTTCCATAAGGCATGGAAGAACAAGAAGAATGAGAAGTTTGACCAAAGGAAGAAAGGTTTCAAACCCTCTCACCTCCAAAATCAGCAAAGGAAGCAATCACAGGTTGTGACTAAGCCATCCAAAATGATGGGAGACAAGCCAAGAGATCCAAAGGAGCCAAGAGAACCACTTCAATGTTGGGGATGTGGAGGAGACCATATGCTTAGGAATTGTCCGCATCAGAATGGGAATGTAATTCAAGTTCACAACATCCAAGGAGCTGAAACTATGGTTCAAGTGATGAGGACCATCCCTAGAATCTATGCAACAGTAAAGAACCGCCAGGCAGATCATCAATCAACTGTGATTGAAGTTGAAGGTAAGATTGCTAAGCAATCTATTTCTATTTTGATTGACCCTGGATCTACTCACAGTTATATCACTCCTAAAATGGTTGAGATTTATGCTTTTAAGAAATTAAACCATAGTGAATCATGGTTAGTTCAACTAGCCACTGGAACCAAGAGAAAAGTTAGTGGAATTGTAGAGAAACGTCCATTAGATATGGATGGGCTATTCACTTATGAAAACCTGAATATTCTGCCTTTTAGTTCCTCTGATATTCTCATTGGCATGGACTGGTTAGAAGCACACAAGGTTAGACTTGATTGCTACAACAAGACATTTGAATGCATGGATGAAGAAGGAAACTAACAGGAATTCCAAAGGTGATTTATGTTAGGAATCTTTTAACAATGTAATTGAAGAAGTTTTGTAGGAAAGGTTGTCGATTGTATGCAACCCATGTTTTGGATGCAATGGAAAATGAAACTCTTAAGTTGAAGGACTATCATGTATTGCAAGAATTCAGGTATTTTTTTCCTAATGAGATTCTGGGGCTCCCTCCAAAAAGAGACATTGATTTTAAAATTGAACTTGTGTTGGGAGCCACACCAATGTCCAAGACACCCTACGGGATGAGCACACCAGAATTGCTAGAGTTGAAAATGCAGTTACAAGATATGTTGGAAAATAAATATATCAATTCAAGTGTGTCCCCATTGGGAGCACCAGTTTTATTTGTGAAAAAGAAAGGTGGGACACTCAGGTTATGTATTGACTATGGATAGTTGAACAAAGTTACTGTGAAGAATAATACCCATTTCCTTGAATTGATGACCTTTTTTATCAAATGAGAGGAGCAAAGGTATTTTCAAAAATTGACTTGAGGTATGGTTACCATCAAGTAATAATCAAAGAGGAATATATTCATAAGACATCCTTTAGAACAAGGGATGGGAACTATGATTTTGTAGTGGTACCATTTGGTCTCACAAATGCACCCACTGCATTCATGTGTCTCATGAATAGTGTTTTTAGCAAGTATCTGGACAAGTTTGTTCTTGTCTTCCTAGATGACATTCTTATTTATTCTAAGAATGAAGAAGAGCATGAATAACATTTGAGAATGGAATTGCAATTGCTAAGGGATCATAAGCTTTGTGTAAATTTGAGCAAATGTGATTTTTATAAAGATAAAATTCGTTATTTGGGTCACATTATCTCAAACGAAGGAATATTTGTGGACCCTAAGAATATTGAGGCCATTATGAATTGGCCAACTCCAAGAAATGTGAAAGATGTGAAATCCTTTATGGGACTTGTCAGGTACTACAGGAGGTTCATTGAGGGATTCTCCAAGGTCGCACATTCAATCAATTCCTTGCAAAAGAAGGGGATAAATTTTGAATGGAAACCAAGATGTGAGGAAATATTCCAACGATTGAAAAATATTCTTACGAGTGCACCAATTTTAAAAATTACAGACCCGAAAAAAGACTTTGTGGTGTGTACCGATGCATGCAATCAACGACTTGGAGGAATTCTTATGCAATACAACCATGTGGTATGCAATGAGTCAAGAAAGTTGAAGGAGCATGAGAAGAACTATGCTACTCATGATTTAGAACTTGCAGCCATAGTACATGATCTAAAGATGTGGAGGAATTACTTAATGGGAAGGATATTTGAGCTAAGGACAGGCCATTGTGGTCTGAAATACTTGTTTGATCAGACAACTTTAAATGCTAGGAAAGCTAGATGGTTGGAATTTTTGTGTGAATTTGATTTTGAAATAAAACACATAAAAGGAAAAGAAAACAAGGTGGTTCATGCACTCAGTAGGAAGGTACATGAAATGCATGTGGAATATCTTAATACTTTCCAACCAGATTTGAGGAAGCAGATTATTAACAACATTGCCAAGGATGAAGTGTACATGCAGATAAGGGACAAGTTGCAGCAGCAAAACCTTGAAAGGAAGTATGAAGGATATTAGTTGGAAGGATATGAAATTCTTACTTATAAGAATAGAATTTATATTCCAAATGTGGTAGACTTGAGGAGGATTGTTATGGATGAAATCCGTCAAGCTCCATATTTTGGTCACCCAGGTGTTACGGATAGAAACTTCCTATGGCTTGGGGTGTACCACAATAGATAGCTAAACACGAGAAATCAATCCCTTCCCAATATGCAAGAGAAACCAAACATCTAACACTAAGGGATCTCAAATCGTACCTTATTCCAGACAGTTGAAGTAGATCCTCTTTGATCTTTTTCCAATCCCGCTTGCACTAGCAATTTGCTCTCAACAACAGCAAACAAGACAATCATGCTATATAATATGGCGTTAGATCTACTTTGGCATATGTAATCAACAATGTATAAGCAATTAAACATATCCATGGATTAAATATTCATTCAAATGCACATTATTGGACAAGAAAATATATTTCTATTAATCAAACCATAGATTACATAAGTGACAACCTCTGTCAGCACATCTGCGAACCAGAGAAACCGAGTCCTCCACCTGGGCCTCCACCACCTCACTCCTCCATCTCTCAATAGCAATCTCATAAGAAAAGGAAAGCTTGGGAAGAACACAAACTGATCCAAAGGGACAAAGGGATGCAGAATCAATTATATGCAAGCTATGGCAACAACGGACTATAGTTTCATTGCTCTTCAATTCCTCTTCTTCAATGTATCCAAGGGGTTCCTTATATAACACTCCAAAGGGGTAATGGAGGGTCGAATCCGAGCGATATTGAGGCATATGGAAGGCCAAGATTCAATTGGTTCAGACAAACATGAAGGAAAACTCCAAAAATATTTGGATTTATGCACACATCCCTATGTATGTGGGTTTGAGGTCAAAAGTCATGTGTACACGCGAGTATGGGTTTAAAAGTCACGTACATCAATAAACAGGTGTTTTTTAGCGATGAACTTGGAAACATCAAAGTATAATATCAGTCCATGGGGTCTAAAGAGTCTGTAGAGGGATAGGGAATTCCATAAACATGTGATCAACCATGTGTGGTAAAATCAGCTATAACACCAGGATATCAGAAAATAATTGATACAACTAGAAAGCAGTATTTTTGGTTGGGAATGAAAAAGGACATTGTTGAGTATATTTCTAAGTGCATGAAATGTCAGCAGGCGAAGGTTAAACATCAACACTGGACATTTTTGTTGAAACCTGTTCCAATCCCGGAATGGATCTAGGAAGTCATTTCCATGGATTTTATTACATGGTTTCCAATGACTATGAGACAACATGATTCCATCATGGTTGTGGTGGACAAGTTAACAAAGGAATTACATTTTACACAGGTCAAGTCCACATATAAAGCTTATGCCATTGCAAATATTTTCATGAAGGAAATTTTCAGATTACATGGATTTCCTAAGGCAATCATTTCTAAAAAGGATGCCAAGTTTACTTCAAATTTTTGGAAGGGCCTTTTTGTAGATTTGGGTACAAAGCTGAACTTTAGCACCACCTACCATCCTCAAACCAATGGGAAAAGAGAGAGATTAAATCAGGTGCTTGAAGACATGCTTCGCATGTATGTAATGGAAAAACCATCCAAGTGGGAGGATTATTTACACTTGGTAGAGTTTGCATATAATAACAGGTGGAAAGAATCATTGGGAATGAGTCCATATGAGGCTTTATATGGAAGAATATGTAGGACACTAGTGACTTGGGATAATATAGTGAATAGAATTGTGCTTGGTCCACAATTGCTTAAGGAAATGGAACAAGAGGTTGCAAAGATCAGGTAGAACTTGAAAGCAGCCCAAGATAGAAAAAAGAGCTATGCAGGTAAACATAGAGTGCATAGGGAGTTCAGTGTAGGGGATCATGTTCATCTTAGAGTGAGGCCAAGTAAGCATTCCTTGAAGCTTGGGAGTTGTGCCAAGCTATCACGTAGATATTGTGGGCCATTTGAAGTGCTTGAAAGAATAGGGATAGTTGCATATAGACTTGCATTGAATGCTATAACTAGAGCTCATAAGGTTTTTCATGTCTCTTTGCTTAAGAAATATGTACATGATCCTAACCATGTGATTAATTGGGATGTGATCCAAGTGGAATCTGAGGGTGAGTTCCGAACCGAGCCATTACGCATCCTAGACCAGAAGGTAATAGTGCTCCGGAACCAAGCCGTTGGACAAGTAAAGGTGCAATGGAATCACTATGGTCCTAATGAGGCTACATGGGAGATGGAGGATGCCATGAGAGTGGCACATCTGTTTTTGTTCAATTTTGCAGAGCAGTAAGGACAGTGCTAATGTAAGCGAGATGGGAATGTAATATCCCTATTTTGAACCCATGGTGTTAAAATTGTACACGATATAAATACCTTTATTAAATCATGGTGAGGAGCTTAAGGCCAAGTCCCCACCATCGATTTAGCATTTTATGTATCGAAAATAAAAATTGATGCATATGGTTCTCGTGCTAGCCAGGAACAATATAAATTGAGAAATCATGTAAATATGCAATTTAATAAAAATACCCACAACTAGATATGCAATGCAACGAGAGATGGAGCATGATTTTCACAAGGAATTGGGAGGGAAATTATTCAAACCCTTGAGCCAATAGGGTTAATCCAAATGTCAATGAGAGGGCCCATAAACTCTCAACTACCCATTTTAACTTATGCGCTCAATCATTTAATTCTTCCAAGAGTTGGTTGAGGCAATTAATGCATTGGGAATGGAGAGGTATGATAGCCAATTTCATGTATGGCAAGCCATAAATTATGGAAAAACATATTTTTTGTCTATGGGGCAAGAAAACCCCCAGAAATGTGTGCCTGATTCATTCCTTGTGTACTCGTTTCACTTCCTCACATGGGGAGAGCTAGCGGGGGGGCGTTCTCTTCACGCGTTTCTGTATTTTCCTTCATTCCTCCAGGCTAGAAATTCATTTTTGGTTGTCCATGGCTTCTGAGACTAATGGAAACCCCATCTTGGGCATCCCATAGCCAAAACGTTTTTCTTCATACCCAGCGCTTTTTTTTTGTTTGTAGGTGCATCCTAAGTTTTGGTCTAGACCTGTAAGAGTTAGGTGTGGAAGAGGACCAAAATTGGCTTGATAAACCTAGTAAAGAGAGGAACCTCACAGAAGATCAAAAGGGCTTGGCTACTCTTCTATGCATACTTGGGAGAACACTGGAATGGAAGGTATGTCCTGAGGAACTGTGTAGCAGTGAAGGGAATACTTCCCTGTGTTGGGTGTGTAGGTATTGTGGATACCAAGATAGATATATCTTGTTGAGGTGTCTATAGCTCTGTGGTTGAGCTCACTAGCTTGATCAAGACCCCTTTAAATCTTAGTTGTTAAAACTTGTCGACCTTTAATCAATTCCACGAATTGGAGAAGTTAATTATCATGAACATGTCGAATCGGTGAAATTCACCTCCGTTGATATACACCACCATCAATCCTAGCCATTGAAAAATCTAGGCCTTTTAAAATATTCTACAAATTTGGAAATTTATTTTCTTCATGAAAGTTAGATTGAAGGAATGAATTTGCTCCGTAAATCTTCATCACTCGTTGATCTGAGCCATTGAAAGCTATGGGGTATACCAATTTCTGCATATCGGGAAGTCTAGTTAACTCATGCACATGTTCCCTTCTTCTGCACCGTCAATCTCTACAGGATTCATTTTCAGCCGTTGATCTGAGATCAAGCTGCAGAGGGTGGAAATCAGAAAATGAGATCTCAACTTTTCATAACCAAAAATTCATATTTCTGTCTTTCCGCTTCCACCCTTTTCTTTTAGCATCGTTCATATGTGCAGAAAATGTTATAGACCATTGATCTGGTGGAAAACGAAAAAGTGGACTTTCCATTTTTTTTTGTAAAATATGATTCTGACTTTTTCGCTTCCTCATTTCTGCTTCCTCCCTTCCGCTTCTGCACTTTTTCGGAAAGCAAAAAGAGGGGCTTCATCTTTCACGACTGCAAATTTTGAATTTTTTGCTTCCTCCTTTTCACCTTTCTATCTTCGCAATTTTCCAAAAAATAGAAAGCGGAACTTCAACTTTTTGTGAAACCCGATTCTGACGTTTTGCTTCTGCCTTTCCGCTTCCGCGATTTTTCAGAAAATGGAAAGCGAAACTCGGATCTTCAATTTCCTATGGATGGAACCTTTCATTTTCTGCTTTACGATTTCTGCCCCTCTTATTTCTTTCGAACCGTTGATCTTTGAGGATGCGCTCTGAGCCATCGTATCTAGTGGATCACAGAAAGCGGAAGATCAACCTTTTATACATGAAAATTTTGGGTTTGTTGCTTTCTTATTCCCGCCCTCCTGTGCCTTTTTGGACAGTTGTTCTTGGGTGGAAACATTATGAGCAATTGGATCCTGAATCTCGAAAGGAGGAAGTCGGGATTCCACTTTTCAAAACCAAATTTTTACCTCTTCTGCTCCCAATTTTCCTTTGGCGAAAATGATTTTTTGTTCTTTGATCTCTTTGGTGAGTTGGATCTCCACCGTCTATTCTTTCCAAGACCTATACTTGATCGGATTCTTCATACTAGGCTCATTTCCGAGGTCGTGCCTAAGTATTTTTTATTGTTTTGACATTCAGTCTTAGGAATAAGCCTCCCAAACAACTTCAAAACCCCTTCTGCATACCTCTAGGTCATAAGACATGAAAAAAATTTGACCCCACCCCTCATTTTTTTACTGGCTTGTCCTTCTGCAGAGGGATCAGTATGGGTGTATTTGTAAAAATCCTCAAAATTACTCCAACTGAAGGATTTTATCCTCCCTGTGAGGTATCAAAGAACCATGTATACCAAGTGCTTGATCCATTGGGTTTGTCCCAAGATTTTATTGAAATCCCCAACCTGTTCTAAAACAAAAAACTGTACAGACACTTAAAACAAACTGAAAATTGATAAAATAAATGCTCGTCATGTCCAGCTTATTTACACCTACCTATCCTACTTACTAAGCATCAAGGCTCAGTCAAGTAAATTCTAACTTCCATTGAATCCAATCAAGCAAATGATCCCATAAACCAATTTTCTCCTCATGCTTGATCAAAAACAGAGATGAAAGACTTAATGGAAAAATGTTATGATAAAGAAATTAATCTTTACTACACAAACATAAACCACCATTCTCACTACAAATCTTCTCCACGTGTTCAACTACTAAATCATGACAACCTTCAAAATTTTCTATTATGTACTTTCCATGACAAAGCGGCTCCATGTACACGGCCACTGGATCATAAAATCCCTGGCAGTCTTCAATTTTTTATGTCATTTGCTTGCACCAATAAGGTTGCTCAAACTATAAATCCACCTACATGATGTCACATTTTTTTTCACAAGATCCTTGAAAACAATGCTCATGAAATTTTACAAATGGAGCATCAACAATCCCCTTTAAAATTTCTAAAGTAATAGCTTGATTCTCTTTGTGTACTTCAGCAGAAATAAACTCCTCCTCTTCAAGAAAATCAAGTGAAATGCACTCTTCTGACGTGAAAGCTCTGAATTTGAAAAACATGAAGAGACATCCCATTTAGGACCCTCATCTTCTTCCAAGTGCTCCAATCCTTTATTGCAGACTGTTGGTTCTTCAGGTGCATCATCCAAGTAACCATCTTCATATTCATCATATATAGGCAGACCAAAATATTTTTTAAATCCACCACAAACAGGGTTTGTAACAGGATGAATGTAATCTTCATCAAACAAATTGTAACCCTGCTCATGTACAACTCTAGACTAGCTGTCTTCTTGCTCATAAAGAAAAATATTGGAATGCAAAGAGGATTCTACTAGTTTACCTTTCTTCTTATCCACTTCCAAAAATGCCATGACATTATTCATATACTCAAGTTTATGTGTTTTCCTAGAGGCCTTTAATATTTGTCTCAGAAACTCAAATGAGTCATAACAAAATGGCAAACAATTACTCTCATCGTGTTGATTGTACTCTTCATGAAAAGAAGGATTGGAAAGAAAACAGATTATGGTTGTTCCCCCTTATCATCTTCCACCAGAAAATACTTCTTTATACGTTCATGCAAATCTTCAGGTGAAATTTGAGTCTCAAAAATGCACAGAGTTCCATCTCCGACCATTAACTCAAAATCTCATTCCTCTTTTAATTTAAACTGTGAAAGAGCTTTAGTATCTTCATGAGGGTTGTCGTTAAACAGAGTGGGGAATCCTATATCAATGTCAATAGCATGAATGGGATGATTATTACCCTGTTTGTGAACCATTTGAGTTATTATATCCCTATATCCAATATTCATTAACCATTCATTTAAAGAGACATACACTTTTTGCTTTGGATCTATCTTTGAAATATGACCCTCCTCTTCTTGAGAAAAGTATATCCCAAAATCAATATCATCAAAGTGATGACTTTAATTTTTCATTGGATCATTTCCTCCCTCCTTGTCAACATAACTATCCAGGAAATGTGGCCTGATTTGTTGTTCTTCTGGAATTATTTGATTTCTAGGAGGAGGAAGGGATCTTCTAAAGTTTTGGTTTCTATTTTGTTGCTCTTAATTTCCCTTGGGAGGTGGTATGTTATCCATGGTGAGTCTCTCCAATAAATTTTCCATGATTTTAATCATCATATCCACCCTGACCTTGTTGGAGTAGGGTCCTGCAGCTATAGAAGAAGCTGCTAGTTTTGGAGGACAAACAGTTTTGGCGGAAGTAGAAGAAGTGGAGCTACGACGCCATAGCAAGTTTCCAGCTGCAAAGCAGAGCCGGAAACCATGACTTTTGAGATAGTGAAGTCAAGAAAGGTGATGGTACCTGAGCAGCTGAGACAAGAGAGCTCACCCACTGCATTGAAGGCAGTGGCAGAAGGCAGGAGGGCTCAGCTACCCTCATAAAGGAAAAGGAGCAACGAGGCCAAGGCATTGAAGACGAAGGACAAATAGGAAGAAGCGCCGGTACCCATGGTCAGCGCTGGGAAGCATGGAAGACTGCAGGAAGCTGTGGTGATAGGAAGTGGTGCACAGTACCCATGATCAGTGCCAGGAAGCATGGAAGACCACAAAGAGCTGTGGTGTGACGGAAAGCAGCTACCTCAAGTACAGATACACCGGCTATCACTAATTAGGGTTTGGTTTACTGTTGGGACAGGCCCACAGTGTTGTAAAGGAAAGACCTTCGGGCTACCTATAAAAGGATGTAATTTTGTATTGTAAAGGGTTGGCTAGATGGTTAGACAGTCGGGATTGAGATAGATAATAAGGATAAGATAAACTGTTGTAAAATCCAAGCTCTGGTTCTGTTATTAGCTGTAGCAATCTTACTGTAACCAGTAGCTGGCTTATAGAGCATGCATGTAACGATCCGCAGGGATCAACGAAGAGGGAAGAGTATATTGTAGGAGCGACAATATAGAGAGAGGAGAAAGATCTAAGAGAGAAGATCTTGAGCTGCATATGAGGTGCAGCAGAACTGTGTTTGCCTTCCCTTGAGCTATAATAGAAACACAGTTCTATGGACGTAACTTCCATCCTGGAGGTGAACCATGTTAAAAACCAATGTTCTGTGATTGATTTGTGTGTCGTGTTTATTTGCTGCATCTATCGGTTATGTTATGCACTTTGTTTACAATTTAATGTATGAATGAGTTATTCAGTTACAGCACTATAGGAAGATAAACATAAGTTGAAATCCTTGGTATGTCGTATGCGGGTTCATTTATGCTTGCCTTAAACAGTCATGTAGTCACAGTATAGACAGTCTTGGTTGTTGAGTCTCGCATGTCGACACGCACAGTGCTAAGTACGCTGAGCCGCGGGAGAAGGTTATCGTAAGAAGGCGATACCGCACCGGCAGAGGAGCTGCGGTGCGCGATACCGTAGGTTGAGGACTTAGCGTTGGGAAGGAGCTGCGTGTCGCACGGTGCGCGGCGATGCGGTAAGGTTGGAGATATTGTGGGTAGAGTAAGTTGCACGACGGGGGAAGGGTCCGCGCGACGTGCGCAAGGATAGAGACCTCGCGGCTAGAAGAGCTGTGAGTGGGGGAAAGACCATGCGATGCAAGCAGGAGGATTGCGCGACGCACGGAGGTAGAGGTCTTGCGGTTAGCAGAGCTGCGAGTAGCAAGTAGGGTGCGTAGAACCTGGCCCAAGACACTTGAGTCTTGGCCAACCCATTAGAATCACTTCGGGTGAGACTTCAGGCTGCTTCGCGGCCTGTCGCCGAAAGGGCCAGTGAGCTAAGGGTGTTGTTGGTTTAAGATAGTAAACCAGGGTCTGCCCATAGAACCAACAAATGGTTCCGTTGCCGGTTTTGAACAGCTAAGTACTAATGTTCTGTTGGCATCCTACTAGAGAAGAGTTTCACCAGTGGCTGGACTCAAACTTAAGGTAATTTGCTAAGAAAGAAAATCAGAGTCCCAGACTAAGCACAGAGGACTGGCTGCAAAAACATATCTCTTCATATATACATGCGATATTCTTTGCAACCTATGGAAACGAGATTTATGACTGGCTATCAAAGTTGACAGATAGGAACATATTCAAGAAGAAACGAGACATTGTCTAGACACTGAAGCTGATTCGGACCGTGCAGAACCTTGATAATCCCATTACGAGAGCAGTGGACTTCTGGCTTCCAAGTGTGCTAGAAGGCTTTGTTACAGAGTTTGCAGTTGACCAGAGAAAGAGCTTCAGCGAGGCCGAGCGCTACTTCTTCAAAGGATATCGTGGTAAGTACCTAAAATCTCTAAACTTGTCCATTAAGATGCTACTACATGAAAAAGGAACAATGGATCTAGTTTCAGATGAACAAGTAGAGATAGTAATGTCACAAGAGTTTGAAAGTCATTTTGATGACATTGGACGAACACATAGTGGAAAGACTCTATAAAGTAGATTTTAGATCTCCTATATTTGAAGACAGTTCAGAAAATATTAGACAACAGAGTCCTAGTACCACAGAAGAACCAGAGGGGGGTATCCCTTACCATCCCTATACCCCGCAGAAACAGACAGGGACTCAGAGTCATCCCGTAGGTACTCCGTCCAGTAGCTCACAGACAGTACCTACTACCACTACATCGCCTTCACCTACACCGTCGGGTGGTAGTAATCCAGTCAGTCAGAACCCTCCATAGAGAAATAGAATGGGAGATGATATGAAGCTACCTACCTTTAAGGGTACAGGAGCAGAAGACCCAGAACAACATTGGTTTCTATTCAAAGCCATGTGGACCATTAAACAAATCCATGATGATAACATTAAACTTGTACAGTTGGTCACCACATTGAGAGAACAAGATTTAACATGGTATATGAAGTATGTTGCCACACCCAGAACACTCGTCCAGGTCAGGACTGCCATGATTAAAGAGTTCAAGAAACCTAAGTCTAAGTCTCAGTGTATAACAGAGCTCAAGGACATTAAGCAGCTACCATCGGAATCAGTATGGGACTTTGACCAGAAATTCAAAGCCCTGATAGACCAAGTAAGCTTTGAGTTTGCGCCAGAGCAGCATAAGGAATGGTTTATTGCAGTGCTACTCCCTCACATCAGACTACCACTAATGCAGTAAAAACTCCAAACATAGGATGACGCGTTGGAGATGGCGATGAAACTAGAGGCTTCACCTCTAGCTGAAACTAGCACAAGCATGACTACTCTACAGAACCAGTTGGCTAACCTCCGTTACAGATACATGAACTTAAAAAAGGAAAAGAGGTTATGCAAGACATATGGTGCTTATGATGTAAAGCACAAGGCCATACCAAAGACAACTGTCCAGTATTTGTAGAATATTTAGCATCAGGGGCTCCTAACCCCTTACCATAGACCCACGGGCCATGGTGTGAAATATGCAAGACACGAGGACATCAGCCTCAGCAATGCCTTGTGCTTTAGAAGTATGTACAGACACCTAAGAACCTATACTGTGTCTTCTGCAAGTCCGTAGAACATGATGAACAGGATTTTCAAGCCTGTGATCTCATGTTAGATCGAAAACACGACGTGTATAGAGTCCAATCAGAGACACAGGGTCCAGCAGTAGGACCACAACCTGATCCGGCTTACAGTGGCCATGGAGGAGGATTCAAAGGACGAGGCCGAGGAGGAGGCTTTGCAAGAGGAGAAGGTTTTGGCCGTGGTCGTGGCCCAGTTACTTGTTATAACTACGGAGTAGTAGGACACTATGTTAGGGACTGTCAGAGCCCCACTACCACTTGTAACTACTGTAAATCTTATGATCACACCATAGAGGAGTGTCCTACCTTGATAGCTAATATCAAAGAACCTAAGCCAGTAGTACACTAGAACATCTAGCTTATTGCTGCCGAGCAGGAAGAGCCAGAACCAAGCTTCAATATAGTGACTTGTAGCGGTGTTTCTACCAATGGAACATCGCAGGAGACAGAAAATAACATAGGTCAGCAGTGGGTGCGCAGAGCTCCTAGTAAAGCAACACCACTCGACCTGCAGAAGAATAAACAGACATTTCACGAAGCCAAGGCTTTCTTTGATGAACCGACGCAATCAGGATCGCAGGTATTGCCGTCTAGGGGCGTATCGCAGCAAGCACCTTGTGGCGATAGCCTTATACAGACACCGCAGGCTACCACATCAGGTAGATGCGAGGAGGATGAGATGACAGGAAGTGTACATTCCTTCCTGCGGAGTTGTTTAAAACTTGTAAGAAATGAGCAAGCTATCACAGAAATTCAGCGCATTATATATCAGTGTCAACCATCTTCTTTCGCGAGCAGTACACAGCATGCTCTTCATAATATTACAGGACATACAAGAACGGGAAGAGAGATGCAACTTACAGCGCAGGTGGGAGAATTTGAAATGGATGAGGTAATCCTAGATCTAGGATCGGACGTAAATGTTCTGACTAAGCAGACATGGGAACACATGGGTCACCCTCAGTTAGTCAGATCGCCTATCCACCTGAGATTAGCTAACCAACAGCGAGTATCACCTCTGGGCTGGTTATCGCAGGTACCAGTTGACATTAACGGAGTTCGCAGCTTTGCGGACTTTGAAGTTATAGAAATCATTGGAGACAGTAAACCGTATCCAGCACTACTAGGCATTGATTAGGCGATCGGTAACATGGCTGTTATCGACCTAAAGAGAAGACAAATGACCTTTGAGGATGCGCAGATTCGAGTCATCGCACCGTTGGATCCTTTCCAGGGTCCTAGATATATTGAACCTATCCGAGCAGAGGAGGAGGCACGTAACATGGAGAGTCTCTATCAAATGACCACAAACCAGAGCGACTATGTCAATCCGATGGAAGAGGAGAACATTAGTTGGCAATGCGATAGCTCATGCGCATCGGATTCAGATGTTGGTCTAGAGAACTAGCACAACAAACTTCACAAAGTTTTAGCGCGCAGGTGCGCGTACTTGTCTAAGTCACTGTAATGGATTGGTGCAGAGATCAATGAGATTCCGTCATTTCATGGGTTAACAGATATCCAGGACTTCCTTGAGCAGTTTGAACAACAGATTCCTCATGAGCAGAGGATCACAGCTATGGACCTTGCAGTACGAGCCACACCTACAAGATGGTGGTACGCGCATAAAGAGAACATTGCATCATGGGATGATATTAAAAGATTGATGGCAATCAGATTTTCTGTCGACAAAGAGTACGTCTCGCAGAAGTACACAGGAGAGAGTGACCCCAGGTCACACATTCAGACATGCAAACTGAATTGGTCGGACATTCCCGAGGATGAATGGGTCCACTGATTCATTCACACTTTGGATATAGTTCCACGGAACTGGTACACAGAGATTGAACTGTGCAAGGGAACAACAACATGGCCACTTATGATAGATAGCTTTCTACTCACCTTCGCTTTTGAATCTAAGTATCCAGGTGTTGATCAGGCCCTACAAGTAATAAAGAGCAAGATATTTGAAGACTATACCATATCAGTGCCAGCTCAACCTGAGTGGGCTATCTAGTTAGAAGAGGCGTTAGAGTGTTATAATTTTACATCAGAACCAGACAAGGTGGATGAAGACCCTCGCAACACTAACATTCTGGAGTCAGAAGGGACTCGCAATGTTGGGGGACCACAGTTAGAGATTCCAGCAATCACTGGACCCATCAAGATTAAGAAGATCAATATTGGCACAGACGCAGCACCTAAGTTTGCCTCTATTGGAGACTATTGGAACGATGAAACAGTCGGACATATCGCAGATTTGTTACATGACTATCAGGACCTATTTCCCACCAGGTTCACAGAGATGAAGGGAATAGTTGGAGACCTGGGATTTATGAGGATACCATTGAAGGAGGATGCTAGACCAGTCAAGCAGCGCCCGTATAGATTGAATCCACACTACAAAGAAAAAGTTAAGGATGAAATTGATAAGATGCTAGCAGTAGGCATCATTGAACCAGTAGAAGAAAGCGAATGGGTTAGCCCCATGGTAGTGCAAGAGAAGAAAACAAAAGGAGACATCAGGATCTGTGTCGATCTGCGCAAGCTCAACGATGCATCGGTTCACGATCCATTTCCGACACCGTTCACAGATGAAGTGCTAGATAATGTGGGTGGACAGGAGGTCTACTCCTTCACTGATGACTTTTTAGGTTACCATCATATCATAATACATCTAGAAGATCGATCTAACACCACCTTTGCAACAGAATGGGGCTCGTTCCAGTATACGGTAATGCCCTTTGGTCTTAAGAATGCACCAGTTATATTTTCTAGAGTAGTAGTTGTTGTATTTAAAGAATACATCCATAAATTCCTAGAAGTATATTTTGATGATTGGACTGTATTTGAACTAATCGACAAGCACATAGGAGATTTAAGACTGATGTTAGAGAAATGTAGATAGTACCATATTTCTCTAAACTTGAAAAAATGTATATTTTGTGCGCCATTCAGTATTTTTTTGGGTCATATTGTGTGCAGACAAGGCTTGATGGTAGATCCCGCGAAGATTGCCATCATTGTAAATCTTCTAGCACCCAACTCAGTCAAGCAACTGAGGACAGTACTTGGTCATACCGGGTACTACAGAAAGTTCATCAAGGGCTACGTAAAGATTACAGCACTAATGGAGAAATTGCTAAAGAAAGATGTAAAATTCCTATGGAATGAGGAATGTCAGCAGAGTCTAGACACACTTAAAGAGAAGATGGTTACAGCACCCATCCTAGTATTTCCAGACTGGACTAAGCCATTTCATGTACATGTGGATGCATCAAGCATCGCACTGGGGGTCGTCTTAACACAACCAGGAGAAGGGGACATTGACCAGCCTATCACATACTCCAGTAGAAAGCTATCGACAGTAGAAAAGAACTACACCACAACAGAAAGAGAAGGCTTAGCTATGGTGTATGCTCTACAGAAGTTCAGGAACTATCTGTTGGGAGCCTCGTTCAAGATGTTTACCGACCATTCCACATTGAAGTACCTAGTCAATAAGCCAGTGTTAGGGGGGAGAATCTGCAGATGGTTACTCCTCTTTCAGGAGTATGATTTTGAAATCATTGTGAAACCAGGAAGACTGAATGCCGGACCTGATCATCTGTCGCGTATACACTCAGGAGAAGAGCCCAATAACCTAGAAGACAATCTGCCCGATGCGCAGTTGTTTTCTATCCAGATCACAGACGACTACTATGCCGATATTATTCATTTTCTCACTACAGGAGTAGCACCTGATGAATTTATGAAGCAGCAAAAGAAGCAGTTGGTCGTTAAAGCAGCAGACTTCACCCTGATCGCATGACACCTATACAAGTTAGGACCGGATGAAGTTTTGCGCAGATGTGTGATGCCACATGAAAAAGACGCTATTCTCAGAGAGGCACATTCAGGAACTGCAGGAGGTCATTTCGCAGGAAAGATGACTGCGCAGAAAATCCTGGAGGCAGGATTATGGTGGCCTACATTGCAGAAAGACACCAAGGACTTCTGCAGATGCTGCGATATCTGCCAAAGGGTAGGAAAACCCTCACGATGCGATGAAATGCCGCTGCGACCACAGGTCACGCTACTTGCATTTGACAAATGGGCTATAGATTTTGTGGGTCCTATCAACCCACCAGGAAAGCGCACGGGTGCGAGATATATTATCATCGATACAGAGTACCTCACCAGATGGGTAGAGGCCAAAGCGGTAAGAAATTGTGATGCTGCTACAGCCGCACAGTTCCTTTTTGAAAACATGATCAGTAGATTTGGATGGCCAGTAATTTTGATAAGCGATCAAGGCACACATTTCTTGAACCACACCATTGAGGCTTTGACAGAAGAATTCCAGATTCATCACCATAAGAGCACTCCCTACCACCCACAGGCTAATGGTACAGTGGAGGCCTTCAACAAGATTTTAGAAAATGCTCTTACTAAGATCTGCAACAGCCAAAGGAATGATTGGGACCTCAGAGTTAACGCTGTATTATGGGCATACAGGACCACATGCAAGAAACTTACGGGACACACACCTTTCAACTTGGTGTATGGATAGGAGGTTGTTATGCATATGGAGTATATTCTTCCCAGTTTAAGAATCACTCAGATTATCGGGATGACTGATATAGACATAGTGGAGGAAAGTCTAGCACAGTTGCTTGCCCTAGAAGAAGACAGATTCATTGTCGGATTCCACCAGAGAGTGTAGAAAGCACGCGAAAAAGCTTGGCATGACAGACACATTAAAAGTAAGACTTTCCAGATCAGGGACCTAGTTCTCCTCTATGACAGTAAATTCATTAAGTTTCCAGGAAAGTTCAAGACGCATTGGCTGGGGCCATATCAGATACAACAAGTCACAGACGGAGGTGCCGTTCAGCTCAGCCAGCTGAACGGGGAGCTTCTTCCCACATGGATTAATGGCAGTAGGCTTAAGCTCTATAGTGATAGCCACCCCACCGCTCAACCCTAGCTTAACCAGTTTCTAATGGTGCAGATGTCCAATGTAGTTAAAAGGAGGCATCGCACCGGGAACTAGTCTACACCGGCACGTATCTTCTAAGTATGAGGAATCGCATAAGGTCGGTTCATTTTGTACAGTGGGTAAAAAATAAAAATAAAATATAAAAAAATGCTTGTTTATTTTGCACAGGTGATGAGATGTTCAGCACAATAATGCGACGTTCCCTATGCCATGTATTCAGCCTTGCAACCGACAGAGGGCCAGTCAAATCGCCCCCTGACAGGCAGTTAATGAGGAAATGACCGGTATCCCTTACCGTAGATTTGGTAGCAGCATAATTAAGTTTCCAGATTTGGTAAATCTCCGACAAGACCGGCACCTGTACACACACTTCGAGGGAAATTTGATCATATTTTAGCATTAATTGGGGATCAGATGATGGGTGTGGTCTTGTCCAGGTAATTATTACGACCAACAGGTTTCACCTGAGATGACCGTTGCGTCCGGGATGGTTGCCTTCGGCATAAAGGCACAAGTTCTTCACGTAGGGGGAGTACATTTGCAAAGCCCGAGAGCTATAGAGTAAGCTGTTAATTTTTCCCCGTGTGCAGAGCTGATTCAGTTGCAGGGTGATGTGCTTTCTAGATTTCGAAGCCATTGCACGGCCAGGATATTCAATCAAGGGGGTTCTATCCGAGGATGAACCCATGGAAGCTATTTTGAGAAAGTTTCAACATGGTGGCCTTCTAGCCGCCATGACGACACCACCCAAGGTTGTGAAATTAGATGCATCACAGGTCAGAAAGCCACCATGGATGAAGAATCATGCCCAGGATATCGAAGATGTCATCAAAAGCTCTGCCGTAGAGAGGAAGAACAATGAGTCGATCACTGAAGATAATAAAGCAGAGAAGAGGAAAGACGAGAAGATCACTGCAGATAAGGCAGCAGAGCAGAAAAATGATGAGAAGAAATCTCCCGCCAGGAAGAAAGTAAAAATGAGAAAAAGGCAGCAACGGGAGAAGGAAGATGCCCTATCTGATCAGCTAAGAGAAGAACACGAGATTGCTGAGGCAAAGAAGCAGCAATTCAAAGATCAGAGGCAGCATGAATACCTGGAGCGATTTGCTGAGAAGAAAAGTAAAACAGAGAAGCAAATCCAGCAAGCATAACTCCAGCATGCAGGCAAAGGCTTGTTCTCATAATGGAATTCATGGTTTGTATCTCTTCCATATAGAGGGTTCCAGACTGAATGAAATGTTTGAGAAGGCTCGAAGATACAGTTTTTCCTTGTGATAAAAGTTCTAACACAGATAAAGAGGAAAGGATATCTGTGGAAGACCTGTCAAACACTACAAGATTCTTAAAAACCTTCAGGAGCGACAAGAGCAAGAGCATGACAGATAGAAAAGTAAGAGAGACCCACGAACTAGCTAAAATGGAAGACTCCAAGATTAGTCAAGCTTCGCTTGAATCGGCACGAGAGCGTGTCGAAGCAATGAAGAATGAAGTCGCAGGACTTCGGGACAAGTTACAACGCACTTCGCAGGAGGCGAAGGAGAAACTACAACAGGAGAAGCTCACTGGTAGTGGCTTGAGGACGAGCCACAAGTAAGTGTTAGGGGACTGTTGGAGTAGGGTCCCGCAGCTACAGAAGAAGCTGCTAGTTTTCGTGGATAGACAGTTTTGGCGGAAGTAGAAGAAGTGGAGCTACGACGCCGTAGCAGGTTTCCAGCTGCAGAGCAGAGCCGGAAACCACGACTTTTAAGATAGAGAAGTCAAGAAAGGTGATGGTACCTGAGCGACCGAGACAAGAGATCTCACCCACTTCATTGAAGGCAGCGATGAAAGACAGGAGGGCTCAGCTACCCTCATAAAGGAAAAGGAGCAATGAGTCCAAGGCATTGAAGATGAAGGACAAATAGGAAGCAGCGCCGGTACCCATGGTCAGCGCTGGGAAGCATGGAAGACTGCAGGAAGCTATGGTGACAGGAAGCGGTGCACAGTACCCATGATCAGTGCCGGGAAGCATGGAAGACAACAGAGAGTTGTGGTGTGACGGAAAGTGGCTACCTCAAGTACAGATACGTCAACTGTCACTAAATAGGGTTTGGGTTATTGTTGGGATAGGCCCACAGTGTTGTAAAGGCAATACCTTCGGGCTGCCTATAGAAGGATGTAATTTTGTATTGTAAAGGGTTGGTTAGATGGTTAGACAGTCAGGATTGAGATAGATAATAAGGATAAGATAAACTGTTGTAAAATCCAAGCTCTGGTTCTGTTATTAGCTGTAGCAATCTTACTGTAACCAGTAGCTGGCTTATAGAGCATGCATGTAACGATCCGCAGGGATCAACGAAGAGGGAAGAGTATATTGTAGGAGCGACAATATAGAGAGAGGAGAAAGATCTAAGAGAGCAGATCTTGAGCTACATATGAGGTGCAGCAGAACTGTGTTTGCCTTCCCTTGAGCTATAATAGAAACACAGTTCTGTGGACGTAACTTCCATCTTGGAGGTGAACCACGTTAAAACCCAATGTTCTGTGATTGATTTGTGTGTCGTGTTTATTTGCTGCATCTATCGGTTATGTTATGCACTTTGTTTACAGTTTAATGTATGAATGAGTTATTCAGTTATAGCATTATAGGAAGATAAACATAAGTTGAAATCCTTGGTATGTCATATGCGGGTTCATTTATGCTTTCCTTAAATAGTCATTTAGTCACAGTATAGACAGTCTTGGTTGTTGAGTCTCGCAGGTCGACACGCACAGCGCTAAGTGCGCTGAGCCGTGGGAGAAGGTTATCGCAAGAAGGCGATACCGCACCAGCAGAGGAGCTGCGATGCGCAATACCATAGGTTGAGGACTTAGCATTGGGCAGGAGCTGCGTGTCGCACGGTGCGCGGCGATGCCGTAAGGTTGGAGATATTGTGGGTAGAGGAAGTTGCACGACAGGGGAAGGGTCCACGCGACGTGCACAAGGATAGAGACCTCGCGACTAGAAGAGTCGCGAGTGGGGGAAAGACCACGTGACGCAAGCAGGAGGATTGCGCGACGCCAAGAGGTAGAATTCTTGCGGTTAGCAGAGCTGCGAGTAGCAAGTAGGGTGCATAGAACCTGGCCCAAGACACTTGAGTCTTGGCCAACCCATTAGAATCACTTCGGGTGAGACTTCAGGCCGCTTCGCGGCCTGTCGCCGAAAGGGCCAGTGAGCTAAGGGTGTTGTTGGTTTAAGATAGTAAACCCGGGTCTGCCCATAGAACCAACAGACCTCTTGTGATTCAGAGGAAGAAGGCTAGTTGGGCTCTTTATCCTTCCTTTTATCTCTCTCTTCTTTCCGTTTATCGTTAGTAGCAGTTAGGTTCATTTCTACGTCTATAACATCATGTATCATATTGCTAAAGGAGGAAAATCTTCTTTCACTCATCCATAAGGTAAATTCACTATCAAAAGCTTCAGCATATTGGAGTTTAGTAGAACCAAGGGGAGGCTTGAACTGGGCAGGGATAGCATTATATACCTTCATAAATCTATCAAATCCTGGACAGATTCACTCTCCCCCTTCTTCAAGGAATGGAATTGGGACAAACACTCTCTGGGGTTCTTCTTTTCTGTCCATTTGTTCTTGAAAGAATCCTCAAAATCTTGATGGTTTAAAATGGAGTTGTCTGAAAGACTGGTGAACCATTTTATTGCTTCTCCAACAAGGCTTTGGGAAAATAGCCTGACTTTGATATCCTCATGGTCTATTTCTTCCAGGTTTTTCCACTTTGTAAACCACCCCAAGTGTTCCTCAGCTGAATATCCCCTCTCCCCATTGAATTGTTTGAGTTTTTTGGCATATCCCTGGGGGAGGTCATGAAGCACAACAGGGAGAAGTATAGGAGAAAACCGCTTAGCTTTCCCTAAGGTTATGGTAAGGTTTTCAGGAGGAATTTAAGGTGGTGTGACAAACAGAATCAATCTGTTGTGAGTAATTGTAGAGTTAGAAAGGACTATAAAACTGAATGGTGAAGGATTCTTAAGCTCCGAAGTGGTGGAAGATAAGGCTGATTCAGAGGGAAGTGTAGGGAATTCTTGATCAGGAAAGGATTGGAGATCCTTACTTAGGGGCTCAGAAAAGGATGTAGTGTCAATTGTATCATTGTGGGATTTACAGGGATGGCCATCTTCCCTGTGTGGCTCACCCAAAATATCTTGTTCAAAGTCATATGTATAAGACGAAGGGATGCTTTCAGTTCTTAAATAAGGATACACATAGGTAGATATATGGTCTTGTTTAGAGTGTAATAAACCATGGAAGGTTGTTTTGACAAGCTTAGGAAAATACAGGAAAAATTTTACAAGAAAGAGTAAGATATCCGAGAGAAGATTCATACTGGAGTACCTTATTTTATCACCACGCCTCTCCGTGTCTTTGCAGCGAGCTCATTTCTCCCTTAGAATGCCTGTAGAAAATTATGAAAAATATTTACAGCTTCTAGGTGGTCGGCATCCCCAGTGGAGTCACCTTTCAAAGGCATTGAGTGGAGTCTCTAGAGCATATTACAACCAACATGTTTGTAGGATTGGCTACTCAACTAGTTCATAGGACTGCAGCAATATCGTTCTCCCAAGGAGATGATAGCAATCATTCCCTGGCAACGGCGCCAAGATGTTAGAACCCTGTAAATTTCCTATGGTTGCGGTAGGAATTCACAGGGGTAACCATTTCAACCAACCTTTAGACTGCATTCTAGCCAATACAGTCAGAGAGGGATCTCTCTTGTCACAATAAATTTCACATATACATTTGGATTTAAGCAATATTTTAGAAGGCTATATTTTTTAGGGTAGCGGGATAGTTGCAGATTTAAAAGTGGTGAAACAGACAGACAAGAAAAAACATTGGGAAATGGAGTCACAACCTAAATCAATCAAGGATATTACAATGAAAATGGGCATGGAATTTTCTTTGAGATATGAGGCAAAGTAAGTGTCACGTCCAGTTAAATATATTTAAATGGTGGTAGAAGAAAGAGGAGAGAGCCCAGTGAAGCAAGAGGCACCTATCTGTGGATGAATTCTGTAACAATCATCACAAACACATCACAAATGCGATATCCAATACAAGGAGTGCTTAATGAAACGACTTCCTCATATACAACTAGAGAGCATTAGCAGGAAATCACATAAATGAAAATGATGCAACAGGAAACACGAATTGAATTTAGAACACCGTGATGAATCTCAAAGATACAAAAAAATATTTCTCATTAGCACTTCCAAGAAATTTTACAAAGATATAAAATCCAAGATCAAATGCTTCTGAATGGAAGTTCCAACCCTTTGTTCCTCTTTCGAGGGTATATTTATAATGAAAACAGACTCCTGATACCAACCTTGAAACAGATCCAAATTCATTTAACCTAATCAAAAATCAATCCCACACACACAAAATCCTAACAACTTCTGATCTAGCGTATTCGCCATGATCACAAAACCAAAACAAGAAAACATGGTGGGGCATGCATGATGGACAAAAATGGAAATTGAACACCTAGAAACCACTCCTGCTGGATGAAAATGATGGCTCAATCCACCTTCGATGGTCTGCAACACCTTTTCTCCTTCCTTGCATATTTAACCCATGAAATCGTCGTGGTCCATTGATCTTTAATCAAAACCAGGATATGGAGACTCGTGTCTGAACCTACGCATTCTGTAACATCTCGCTGAATTCTCCTCATGACTTTCTCCTTGTTGGTTCATCTCGCAAAATTATTTCCAACCCTTGATCAAGACCCCTTTAAATCTCTGTCATTAAAACTTGCAACCTTAACCAATTCCACAAATTGGAAAAGTTAATTACCGTGAGCATGTTAGATTAGCGGAATTCACCTTCATCATTAATCTACACCACCATTAATCCTGGCCATTGAAACATGCAAGCCTTTTAACCGATTCTATAAATCTAGAAATTTATTTTTTTCGTGCAAGTTAGATTGGTAGAATTAATTTGCACCATAGATATTCATCACTCATTGATCTGATCCGTTGAAAGTTGTGGGGTATACCATGTTCCACATACCAGGAAGTCTAGTTAACTCGTGCACATGTTCGCTTCTTCTGCACCGTTGATCTCTACGGGATTCATTTTCATCCCTTGATCTGAGATCAAGCTACGAACCTTGGGTGGAAATAGGAAAATCGGATCTCGATTTTTCATAACCAATACTTCATATTTTCGCCTTTTCTCTTTCACCCTTTTATTTCCGCATCGTTGATCTTTGCAGAAAACGCTCTGGAGCATCGATCTGGCGGAAAATGAAAAGCGGAATTTCCATTTTTTTGTAAAATACGATTCTGACTTTTCCGCTTCTGCATTTTCACTTTCACCCTTCCGCTTCTGCACTTTTCGAGAAAGCATAAATCGGGGCTTCATCTTTCACGGCCCGCAAATTTTAACTTTTTCTCCTGTGCAATTTTCCAGAAAATGGAAAGTGGATTTTCAACTTTTTGTGAAAGGCGAGTTTGAATTTTCACTTCTGTCTTTCCACTTTCGCACTTTTCCAGAAAATAGAATTTTCACTTCTATGGCCAAAACCTTTCCTTTTCCGCTTTACAATTTATGCCCCTCTGCTTTCTTCCATATAGTTGATATTTGCGAACGCGCTCTAAGCCATCAGATGTGGTGGATCGCGGAAGGAAGGAAATCAACCTTTTATACCCAGAAACTTTGGGTTTGTCACTTTTTGATTCTTTCCCTCCTGTGCCTTTATGAACTGTTTATATTGGGTGGAAACATTCTAAGTCATCGAATCACGGAAGGCAGAAGTCGGAATTCCACTTTTCAAAACGAAATTTTTACCTCTTCTGCTTCGGATTTTCCTTTAACGAAAATGATTTTTGCCCCTTTGATCTCTTTGGTGGGTTGGATCTCCATCGTATGTTCTTACCAAGACCTATCCTTGATTGGATTCTTCATACCAGGCTCATTTCCAAGGTCATGCCTAAGCATTTTTTATTGTTTTAACATTCATGCTTAGGAATAAGCCTCCCAAGCAACTTCAAACCCCCTTCTACATACCTCTAGGTCATAAGACATGAAAAGATTTTGAACCTACCCCTAATTTTTTACTAGCTTGTCCTTCTGCAGAGGGATTAGTATGGGTGTATCTGTAGAAATCCTCAAAATTTAGCATAGGTGCTAACACTTTCTTTCAACGGCCTTAGCAGCCTGATAAACCCAATTATGGATTGGCTTGGTTGAACCTTTGTGTGTATTTGGCTATGTGTGATTCACTGCCTTAGCAGCCTGATAAACCCAACTGTAGATTGGCTTTGCATAACCTTTGTGTGTATTTGGCTATGTGTGAGTCACTGCCTTAGTAGCCTGATAAACCCAACTGTGTATTGGCTTAGCTAAACCTTTGTGTGTATTTGGTTGTGTGAGTCACTGCCTTAGCATCCTGATAAACCCAAATGTGGATTAGCTTGGTTGAACCTTTGTGTATATTTAGCTATGTGTGAGTCACTGCCTTAACAGCTTAATAAACCCAACTGTGGATTGGCTTGGCTGAGCCTTTACGTGTATTTGGCTATGTGTGAGTCTATTGTTCCCTATCTCCTTGTAGAAATCATGCCCAGCTCGTGGGTGGCAGTTGTGTTTAGAGATTGATGAACACAACTGGCCTATGGTTGGGTGGAATGTTGCAACAACATAGCTAGTTGCTCGGTGCAGCTCATTTTCAAGTTAAGTATTCTCTTGTATTAATTCTGCAATGTATTTGTTTTAAGAATTATTATGAATGTATTGAATGCTTGTTAGAGGTTCACGTAGAGATTTACTTCCATTGTATTTTCCTGCATTATACATATACATATGCCTTTTACTTCCAATGCATTTTTGTTATGTTCATGGCGCTAGATGTCCGGTTATAGCGTTGTGTACTCTCCATTGCACTAAGTGGATGAGAGGGGATGTGACAGTGCAAATGCGGAAGGAGGAAGGCTAAAAGGAAAATCTAAAGTAAAATGATTTTTTCCACACCCTAGAGTCTGCCCTACAGAAAGCGGAAGGTGAAAAAGAAATATAAGGTAATATTGGATTTTCTACACCCTGGAGACCGCCTTGCAGAAGGCGAAAGGCAAAAAGTGAGAAAAGAAACATAAATTAATTTGGAATTTTTGCACCCTGGAATCCGCCCTACAGAATGCGGAAGGCAGAAGGCAGAAAGTGAGAAAGGAAATATAAAGTAGTTTGGGTTTTCCACAACCCGGAGTCCGCCCTGCAAAAGGCGGAAGGTAGAAGGCGAAAAGGTCATGTTAATTGCGGAAAGGACCTGTTAGTCGTGGAATGACTGTTACAGTAGCAACTAAGCTTAATAATGAATGTTATAGGAGGATACATGACCCATGAATTGTATGAAAGAAATGTTTTTTTTATATATGCATTTTAGCCAGGTTGTATGGGTATGTGACACGTAACTTCCTAGGGGAGAGCACTATTGGTCCCTGCAAAAGACACTAAAGCACAAAAGATCTTGTAGATATGTGGAATAAGTGATCAATTCCTAATGGATTCTAAAAAAGAGTGAATAATTAAGAGTGGTCATTGGTTCAACTATGCTCATGTAGGTAGTGAATAATTAACCCAAAAATAACAAAATAATATCCGAATATGCAAATAAAAATAGTAATAATTAACTCAAATATGATGTATGAATGTCTATAATATCATCATATTATTGTAACCAAAATATTAATTATGTGTACTCATCAATAGCTAAATAGTATGGTATAAGAAGTGATTATGCAAGTAAATTAAACAAACTATAAGTTAAGTTAATGCATATTTAAATATTATTAATAAAAATAAAACATGTAAATTAACAAACATTCGTAGAGTATTAATGTTGTAAATTAATATGAAACTTAGTTTGAAAGGAAAATAGACAGTTTCTGCACATATTAACCAATTTTGGCAAGGAACGATATCAGTCATTCAACAAGTAACGTCCACCCGCTTCTTTTGACATGTATCTAGGCCAAAGTTGTGATCAAATTACACATAAAATATTATTATCGTCCCATTTTTTATTACAAATGTAAACCAGCAAATACTTACAGTAGTATATTGATTAGTTATCTAATGTTTTACTTATGTATGCAGGTATCGGAGATAGGTCGCGGATGGGAATTGGAGGTCGGGAAAGGACTTTAAAGATTGAGAACGAGGATCAAGGAATGGGCACAGGATTAATAGACTTGGTTGCGAGAGGATGGGGGTCATGTCTGCGTGGAGGTGGGTACGAGCAGTCGAGGTAGACTAGGGTGTTTATAAAGCGTGAGGGAATAGCGAAGGGAGTAGAAGGATAAGGAGGTGAAGGAAGGAGTGTATGTGTGGTCTGCTACAGGAAAAGAACAGGCCACATCCTGAGGAGAACAGGCTCACAAAGAAGGCAGTTGTTAGGTATTGGAAGGGTGGTATTCGAAGCATGAGGCACAGGTGGAGCTTCTATGGAGGATGGGTGAGCGAAGGGAGATGAGGGAAAGGTCACACAGGGAAGGAGAAGACAACAGGTTGCGGGGAAGATGAGGTCACCATAAATAGAGGAGGGCAGAGGCATGGCAAAGGGAGAAGGTTGCGTGAAGACTCCATAGGGATCTAGCACGGGTGGATCAAAAGCCTGTTATCAAGAAGCAAGGCCCGCAAGAGAGTGCATAGTAGCGAAGGCGCGGGGTATGGATGAAAGTATAATGGGAGATTGTTTGGGAGTGAAAGAATCTAGATGCAGCGAGGGAGTAGCATGCGTCAACGTGCAGGGGAGATGGTGAGGTGGCTAGCGAGGTTGGAGCTGGCCCCTTAGTGTTGTGATAGTAGAGGAAAGCAGGGCTCACCTAACCTAGAAACTAACCCTAGACTAGATTGGTGAGAGAAATGAGTATGAAAACCCTGGAGAAACCCTAGCACAAGCCCTACCTAACCTAGGGTTTTCGAGGAGGAGCATTGACCTAGTGAAGGAGGCTTCTAGGTTAAGCAACTAACCTGGAAAAGCTAAGGAAAAACCCTAGGGAGCCCTCATAGGAAGGTGTTTCGTCGTTTCTAAGGTGACAGGAGAGAAAGCAGTGACCTATGCTAAGGAAAAGTGCAACTCTAAGGCCACTGCTAAGACTTCATACTTGCACATCCACCAAAATCCAACAAAAATGTAAGAAGCTTGACCTCCTTCTACTTGTGTTTATTCAACAAATCAAAGCATCACCAAAAGCAAAGATTCACCAAAGAATTACCAGAAAATAGCTTGCATTAACCAGAAAAACTTCCTAACCAGAAGCACATCCATCCAGAAAAAACCCTAAGTAGGGTAAAACAAGTGCATAATGATTTATCCCATAATTTCTGATTTAAAATGAAAGTGAGGAGATCTATCTATATGATCTCGCACTCATTGTTAACACTAAAAAGTGTTCACCTATCTCTCCATGGTATAAACCATATACATACATCATATTCACACCAAATTTCCCCTATTGTTGACCTTCACAATTGTATTTCCACAAAAAATGGTCCAAAACATCATTATTCCTTCCTACAAATGAAGGGATGATGAGCATTTATTATGGTTTACCCTCACTCTCTCCCAAAAAGGGTTACAAAACCCTAAAAAAGGTCAAAAACCCTAAAAAAGATAAAGGGTCAAAAAACCATAGATAAATACGATGGGAAATAGAATACCATGGGTCATCACCTTGGGTCAAAAAACCTAGGACCATATTATAAATACATTATGAAGGGTTCTCCAAAAACACCTTTTCATTCACTTATGGTTACGTTGTGCCATTTTTCTCTCGAGCATACCACATACTTTCCTGTCATTATTCTCAATGCAACACCATTCCCCACGATGTACGTTGATATCTCTCCGTACCCACTTTGGATCCATCCATGTTTGACAACTGCCCGTGGAGAAGACTGGAGAACCAACCCATGGATCTGCAGAACCACTTCCGATGACGGCTACAGTGGCCCATATTGCAGGAAAAAGATACTTTGTTTTTATTTTATACAATAGTTGGTCTATATATGAAAAAATCCCTAAAAAAATTTGTTATCGTTGTTGCTATAGTTGTTTTTTTTGTTATTCCATTAAACTCTACCTTATGATCTCAACTATTTAAGGTTGGTGCATCTGCACGTAATAGAGGATAAATCCCCATTACACTCACTTATCCAAGTCCACATGCCTTAAAACAAGAAAATTCATAATTATTAAATGTCAACTTAAAATTAAAAGAAAATAATAATAAAATATAAACTAAGGTAGGCTACCTGGGGTATTTGCACCCTGAGGTGCCAAAACATGCAAAAATAAGTGATTCGCTCTGAATGAAAGGTCGAAGCAGGCTCGAGGGAGGGCGTTATTCCCCATCTAACCCCTAGAATACTATAAAATCCATCAACACCATCATCAACACATGGAAACGACCTGGCATGGAGAATTCCTTCCTCTGAGGAAAGAAGGCCAAGGAGAGCAAGAACCCACTAACTGAAGGGAAAAGAGGGCGCGTGAAGTGGCCGCCACTAAAGACTATTGTCTCATAGCTGAAGCAGAGGCCACCTGAGTGCACAAGAAGGGAATGGATCCATGACACCCAGTAGTAAACATTTAGGGGCCCCAGACACCAACCCTGAGGTTAAAACCTCTTTAACTGGCAATCAGCAACGCCATTAAGCCATAGTACCCTTAAAGGGGGACCAAAGGGTTTTTCCATGACCGTCATTGCTCATTAACACCCCTCGTGGTTGAAAAAATTATCCCTCTCTCCCTAGGGTACACCTGAAGGTGTATTGGGTACAAGTGCAGCGTAACAAACGCTTCAACTGCAAGACGAGTGCTCTTCCCAGGAATGCTCTAAAACCTATGAATCTTTTGGTACATGTAGACCTACACACATATCAAATTCCCAAGAGATCAAAATCATCTAGAGGAAAACAATTCCATCTTGCCTTGTTCGCAAAAATGAGGGAAACAAATTAAGAACAATAAACTAACTAGACATGAAAAGACATGAAATGCAACACATAGAAATATGCTTAATGCAACTAAACCTACCTACTCTAAACATGGTAATCAAAACAGGTTAAGTGAAATCATACCACAAATGTAACCATTTAAGTAAGCAATTCATACCCTCCATATTACCTTTATCCTTTAGCGTAATCCAAGACAATACCTCATTGATGATACATGGAGTTTGTACCAGGATCTTTATCTTGACGAGTGCAGCAAACCAAACCTTTTTAAGAACCTGGAAAACTTGAAGTTGGTACCATGGAGGAGCATCACTTTGACAGGATTTGTTGATCCATTCTTCTAGTAGACTTATGTATCCATCATAAATATCTTCAGAAAATGTTTACCTGAAACTCACTCATGAATATTGAACTTGGGAAAGTATCCGTGGAGTTGGACTTTGCAAATATTCATATGTGAGACGCAACATGTCCCTGCATTTACTCAAGATTTTATTTGTACATACAGGTATATTTCTTATCTTTTCCACAATCATGTTAGTAACCCCAATAATATTTGAACTTTTGAAATTGTCAATAATATAATCCATACCCTCATGCTTAAAATGAAAAGGTAAACAATAAATATTATGAGATTGAGGGATGAAAGTCATGCATGTCCACCTACCTTCCTCGGTCTTGTTTAGATGCCATAATTAAGGGCTCACTGATGTAGGGTAGAGCAGGCTAAACAACTTCTTCTTTACAACTTGAGGGGCACGACTGAGAGTAATGACCTAGGCTCATTAAATGTTGAATATTTGCACAAGAATCCTCAGTGAAACCTACTTCCCTGCTGTAGAATGAGATTGATGGACACATCACAGAGTAATTACCATATATCCAGAGTCCCAAATCTTCGAAATTTTCATCATAATGGGCCATATGCATATGACAACTATCTACAAATTTTGGTGATCTTCCATCTTCAATCATGGTGGAAAAAGGGTTGATCCACTATTTTTGTCATTAGCCTCATAAGGGGAAGGAATGATCACGTCTCTTTCAACATGGTCTTCATAAGTTATGTCTTTAAAATCCATGTTGGAGGTGACTGAGAGTTCCTTGTCCCAAATAGTATCAAGTTCTAGCTCATCTTGTGTAACTTCATTAAGATACTCTTTCTCACTGCAACGTATGGAGACAATACTACCTAGTATAGAGGAATCATATAAAGGTGGACCCATAAATGTCCAACAATCATCGTCCTCAGAATTCTTGTCATTATGTTCCCAAAGGTCTAGTATGTCACAAGGAATCTATGTATGTTGGAAGGGAGGAATCATCCAATGTTTTTGTTCCATAGCTTCTTCAATTAGGACTTCCATATCGTCATATATGGGACCATCATCATATTCATATGCTTGGGAAGATTCATCTATCGTTCTCAATATATCATCAGTTAGACCTTGGACAATGGTTGCTTCAACCTGATCTTTGTTTTGGGATCCCTTACTGAACATTCCTTTGCATGTTTGACATGAGGTGTCAATTTGTCAGAGCACCCTGAATCCCACTCGTTACAAAAAATTTCCACCAATTCTACAAATGATGATATCATTCCTTTATCTAGGCCTATGAACCAAGCGAGAGCCTTTCCTCCTAGGTGAAGGACAAATGATCGCATGTAAACATCTTCTTCTTATTTAATATCATATTCTGAATCCATAGTCATAAACCATTCCACATGATGCACAAAATTATCATGGTCACCCTTGAAGGCATGCCAAAATACTTCGGGTAACTCATCTGAATATCCTGGGAAAGATATAGATCAAGAGGAGTGAAACCAATTTCCATTTATGTAGCATTTGGATTATCAGGATCTTCAAACTCGAATGGAATATCATATTTGGTTCCTTCTCTTCCATCGACTTGAGTCTAGAGTTTTCCCAAGGTTTCTTCCCATATTATGTCGATCACGACCTTCCTTTCTTGTTCTTCTACATTGTAATCCCAATCTGTGTTGAATGCATTAATGAATTCCCTAAGAGAAGAAAATATTTTGTGAGGAAAACCCTCATACCAATTTTTGAAAAATAAGTTGACTCCAAGGTGAAGAGACAATAGAAATAGCACCATCATGATGTCTTCATGCATGATTTTACTTACCTGGATGAATTGCATGAATTCCTGCACATGGGATGTTGCATGGTTCTGATACTACTGGAACAATGGGATCGGTGTCTTCCCACCATCTTTAATCGTGTACTTGTGTGGGGAACCTGGAATGCATGAGAAGTCCAATATGTTCATCCACAACTCATAATAGGATGCCATCTTGTCGGGATTCCTTGTCTTTATAGAGTACTTATTTTATTTTTCTTCGATTGGAGTCACCAGGAGAAAACTTCCAGGTTAATTAAGCAAATCTCGCAAAGTACCAAATAAAACAAGGGTGCACCTAATAGATGGGATGGACTGAGTTCTTTGTGGAGTCGCCAGGTAAGCCTGCAGGTTAGTCCTTTAAAAAATGTATGCAACCATATATAATCAGGACTTCACAACTTACCATATTGTTAATCCTTCTAGGATTCTTCTTTGTGGAGTCGCAAAGTAATATCTACAGGATTAATCTTCAATAATATTTTCAAAATATCCACAAATACTTACATCAATTCTTTCTTACCGGATGACTCAGGATCAACCGCTTCAAATTTTGAAATGGTCCCCAGCAACGACGCTGAAAATGTTACCAGTTGAAATAGAAGTCAAGCCACTGGTAAGCATGTACAGAACAAGTGACCACTATCACCTTAGTCACTTACCTTTAACTACTTTGGAAGTCATAACTTCCTAGGGGAGAGCCCTATTGGTCCCTGCAAAAGACACTAAAGCACAAAAGGTATTACAGATATGCGGAAGAAGTGATTAGTTCCTAATGGAGTCTGAACAAGAGTGAATAATTAAGTGTGGTTATTGGTTCAACTATGTTTATGTAGGAAGCGAATAATTAACCCAAAAATAACAAAATAATATCAAAATATGAAAATAACAAAAATACGAATTAACTCGAATGTGTACGTATGAATGTCTATATTATCATCATATTATTGTTGTTGACTATATAGTTGTCATTGATGTCAAAGGTGTTCACAAATACAAATGACAAAGGAATAACCAATGAATATGGTGGCAGACTGAAGGTTGCAGGTTGCAAGATGAATGACAAATGAATAACCCTATAGCAAGTTGAACGACTAAGATCGATCATCCAATGGTGTTAATGAATAAGCTCTCGCAGAGGATCTCCGTAAAGAAATCGTGCAGATCCGCAAAGTCATGATCATATCTGAATTCAATCTGAAATCGACGGTCAGGAAGCATCTCACACGAGATCTAATGACTGAGGATCAGTTCCGCAAAAGATAGGTGGGAGGATGAAGTTTCGCAAAAGATCAAGTTCGAACGGGTGAGATTAGTTCCGCCGAAAGACATCGACGATGCGGAAGGAAAATGAGGAAAGGGAATTGCGGAAATAAAGTTTAAAGAATCTATGAACCCGCAATTCGCATCGAGCAATCTGGAAAATCGAAGGTCAAGAAAAAACCCTCAAAAGATCAATGGTGCGGAATTGTTGTTGCAGAAAGAAGATTGCGGAAAGTCGAAAGTTGATTTTGGGAAATGCTACATCCTGCATCCTGCAATTTGGAGAGATCAAACGGTAGAAGTTACTTCCGCCAAAACAGATCAAACGGTTCCGGAAAAAGAAGTGCGAAAAGTCGAAAGTCAATTTTTGGAAATGCTACATCCCGCATCCCTCATCCCGCAATCTGGAGAGATCGGACGGCTGAAAGTAGTTCCACCAAAACAGATCAAATGGTTCGAAAAAAGACGTGCGGAAATAATTTTGCGGAAAGTCGATTTTGGGAAATGCTACATCCCGCATACCGCATCTCGCAATCTGGAGATATCGGATGGCTAAATTTAGTTCTTCCAAAATAGATCAACGGTTCAAAAAAATAAGTGTGGAAAGAAGTTTGTGGAAAGTCGTAAGTCGATTTTAGGAAATGCTACATCCCGCATCCCGTATTCCGCAAATCTCAAGATCGACGCTCATGGAGAATCCCGATGAAAATCAACGGTGAGAAATCGATGAAAATAGAGAATTAGTGTAGAAATACAATTTATAAGGAAATCGGTAAAGAACATCACCTGTTCAGATTGTATCTGGTAAAGAAGATGATGGATACACCAAGAAAACGATAAACAGGACCACGGAAATGAATTTTGAGTTGTGGGAAGAAATGAAATGGTGTCTTCACTGAAATGATGCGATGGTTGAGCATTTGGATGATTGGTTGTGTCTGTAAGTGAACAATCACAATCCAAAATGAAAGAGTGCATCTTTGAATAGGTGCATTGATACGAAATAGGTATAGAGCGCATCGCCTCATGTTGCACTCAAGTTATTTGGATGAAACAAACCCTAGAAGATCTACTTGTAAAATATGAACATCTAATAGTGACCAAATGTGATAACACTAGTGCTATAAATATGTCTAAAAATCCTATCATGCATTCTAAGACAAAACATATACCAATCAAGTATCACTATCTAAGATAACAGGTATATCAAAAAGCTGCCAAATTAGAATACATTGACACAAAAGAACAGATTGCTCACATCTTCACCAAACCACTACCTAAGGAAGCCTTTGAGCGTATTAGACAGAAAATGGGATTAATTCCATTACAAAAGTACTAAGAGGAGAAATCTCATTCTCAGGGGGATAATTGTTGACAGGGGAAGCTGTCACACAGAAATATTCCTTTGTCATTCTTGTCAAAGGGGGAGAATGTGTAGAGGTTTTCATCAATGCCAAAGGGGGGGATTGTTGGCTCTATAGTTGTCATTGATGTCAAAGGTGTTCACCAATACGAATGACAAAGGAATAACCAATGAATATGGTGGTATACTAAAGGTTGTAGGTTGCAAGATGAATAACAAACGAATAACCCTATAGCAAGTTGAACGACTAAGATGGATCATCCAATGGTGTTGCTAAATGAACTGTCACAGAGGATCTCCGCAAAGAAATCGTGCATATCCGCAAAGTCATGATGAGATAGGAATTCGATCTGAAATCGACGATCGGGAAGCATCTTGCACGAGATCCAATGACCAAGGATCAGTTCTGCAAAAGATAGGTGGGAGGATGAAATTCTACAAAATATCAAGATCAGACAACTAAGATTAGTTCCGCCGAAAGAGATCGACGGTGCGGAAGGAAAATGTGAAAAGGGAATTGTAGAAATAAAGTTTAAAAAATCTATGAACCTACAATTCGCATCCCGCAATATAGAAAATCGATGGTCAGGAAAACACCCACAAAAGATCAACGGTGCGGAATTGAACGATGCGGAATTGTTGTTGCAGAAAAAAGATTGCGGAAAGTCGAAAGTTTATTTTGGGAAATGCTACATCCTGCATCTTGCATCTCGCAGTTTGGAGAGATCAGACGGTTGAAGTTAGTTCTGCCAAAACAGATCAAACGGTTCGGAAAAAGAAGTGCGGAAAGTCTAAAGTCAATTTTGGGAAATGCTACATGCCGCATCCCGCATCCTGCAATCTGGAGAGATCGAACTACTGAAATTAGTTCTACCAAAACAGATCAAACGATTCAGAAAAAGAAGTGTGGAAAAAATTTTGCGGAAAGTCAAAAGTCGATTTTGGGAAATGCTACATCCTGCATCCCGCAATATGGAGAGATCGGGCGACTAAAGTTAGTTCCGCCAAAACAGATCAACGGTTCGGAAAAATAAGTGTGGAAAGAAATTTGCGGAAATTCAAAAGTCAATTTTAGGAAATGCTACATCCCGCATTCCGCAAATCTGAATATCGACGCTCATGGAGAAGCCCGATGAAAATCAACGGTGGGAAATCGCTGAAAACAGAGAATCGGTGTGGATATACAATTTATAAGGAAATCGTTAAAGAAGATCACATGTTTAGATTGTATATGGTAAAGAAGATGATGGATACCCCAAGAAAATGATAAACAGAACCGCGGAAATGAATTCTGAGTTGTGGGAAGAAATGAAACGGTGTCTTTGCTGAAATGATGTGATGGTTGAGCGGCTGGGTGATTGGTTGTGTCT
This sequence comes from Pseudotsuga menziesii, assembly GCA_001517045.1. NCBI lineage: Eukaryota > Viridiplantae > Streptophyta > Pinopsida > Pinales > Pinaceae > Pseudotsuga > Pseudotsuga menziesii. Next base: position 103,935 of record LPNX010505617.1, read on the forward strand.
GTAAGTGAACAATCACAATCCGAAATGAAAGAGCACATCTTTGAAGAGGTGCGTTGATATGAAATAGGTATAGAGTAGTTAAAGAAATGAATGTGTAAAGAATTAAGTGTCTCTGTTAGCAAGTCTGATAAAGTCCAAAATGAATAGTTTTTCAACTGTTCTAAAAGACTGAGAAAATCAGTCTAGGGTGGTAGGGTGGTGCTAGGGCAGGCCACAGGTCTACAAGGGGGAGAAGCCTCCTTCCAGTCGTAGCTGGAGAACAGGGTGTCGTAGCATCCTTGTCTGTTGTAGCAGGTAGAAAACCATAAGGGTGTTGTAGCATCGTAGTCTATAGTTGCAGAAAAAACCTAGGGTGTGATCTGCATCCTTTTTGTTGCAGAAGATAAACAATTTTGTAAATTCATCTTATTAATGAGTTTATGTTGGTGGTTTGTTTTTTTGAGGTTTCCACAATAAAAACTGTGTCTTGATTGTTGATTTTGTGTATTTTAAAGTAAAAACTGACAATATTAATTCACCCCCTCTCAATATTGTGGGATAAACCAACAATTGTAACCAGAAGGTTAATTATGTGTACTCATCAATAGCGAAATAATATGGTATAAAAAGTGATTATGGAAGTAAATTAAACAAACTATAAATTAAGTTAATGCATATTTAAATATTATTAATAAAACGTGTAAATTAACAAACATATGTAAAGTATTAATGTTGTAAATAAATATAAAACTTAGTTTGAAAGGCAAATAGACGATTTCTGCACCTATTAACCAATTTTGGCAAGGAACGGTATCAGTCATCCAGACAAGCACGTTCATGCGCTTCTTTTGACATGCATCCACGTATTAATAAGGAGATCAATAACACGATGTACTACGCCAAATTTGTGATCAAAGTATGCATAAAATATTATTATCAGTCCACCTTTGGTTACAAATTTAACCAGCGAAAACTTACAACAGTATATTGATTAGTTAGCTAACATTTTACTTGTGTATGCAGGTATTGGAGATAGGTCACGGATGGGAATTGGAGTTCGGAAAGGACTTTAAACATGGGCGATGAGGAGAACGCTGCGAGGAGAAAGGAACAGGCGCAGGAGTAATGGACTTGACTGCGAGAGGATGGGGGTCATTTCTGCGTGGAGGTGGGTGTGAGTAACCGGTGTAGACTAGGTTGCTTCTAAAGCGTGAGGGAATAGCGAAGGGCGTAGAAGGATAAGGAGGAGAAGGAAGGAGTGTGTGCGTGGTCTGCTACGGGACAAGAACAGGTCGTATCCTGAGGAGAACAGGCTCGCAAAGAAGGCCGCAGTTGTTGGGTGTTGGAAGGGTGGTCTTCGAAGCACAAGGGCAGGTGGAGTGTTGGACTTACCCTAAGCGCGGGAGTTGGAAGCAAAGGGAAGGTTGGAGAGGACCTAATCCCATGGAGGAGGTAGCAGCAGAGTTTCTATGGAGGATGGGCGAGCGAAGGGAGATGAGGGAAAGTTCGTGCTGGGAAGAAGACAAGAAGCCACGGGGAATATGAGGTCACCACAGATAGAGGAGGGTTGAGGCATGGCGAAGGGAGAAGGTTGCTGGAAGCCTACATAGGGAGCTAGCGCATGTGCATCGAAATCCTGTTAGCAAGCAGCGAGGCCAGCGGGACTGTGCGCAGTAGCGACAGTGCGGGATATGGAGGAAAGTAAAGTGGGAGGTTGTTCGGGAGTGAACGGAGTTGGATGCAGCAAGGGAGGAGCATGCGCCAGCGTGGAGGGGAGATGGTGAGGTGGCTAGTGAGGTTGGAGTTGTCACCTTAGGGTTGCGATAGTAGAGGAAAGGAAGTCCTACCTAACCTAGAAACTATCCCTGGACTAGATTGGTGAGAGAAATGAGTGTGAAAACATGGAGAAACCCTAGCACAAGCTTTACCTAACCTAGGGTTTTTGTTCTTGGTTAAGAAACTAATCTAGAAAAGCTAAGGAAAAACCCTAGGGCACCCTCACAGGAAGGCCTGTCACCATTTCTAAGGTGACGAGAGAAAGAAGTGAGCTATCCGAGGGCAAAGTGCACCTCTAATGCCACCACTAAAAATTCAGACATGCACATCCACCAACATCCAACAAAATGGAAAGAAGCTTGACCTCCTTATGATTGTGTTTATCCAACAAATCGAAGCATCACCAAAAGCAAATATTCACCAAAGAATTACCAAAACACATCTTGCATTAACCAGAAAACTTCCTCACCAAGAGCACATCCATCGAGAGAAAATCTAAAGTATCGTAAAACAAGTGCATAGTGATTCATCCCATAATTTCTTATTTAAAATGAAAGCAAGGATATCTATTTATATGATCTCACGCTCACTTATCCAGGTCCACATGCCTTAAAACAAGAAAAATTATAATTATTAAATGTCAACTTAAAATTAAAACAAAATAATAATAAAATATAAACTAAGGTAGGTTACCTAGGGTATTTGCACCCCCAGGTGCCAAAAATGCTAAAATAAGCGATCCGTTCCGAACAAAATACCGGAGCAGGCTAGAGGAAGGGTTTTATCCCTCATCTAACCCCTAGAATACTGTAATATCCCTCAACGCCCTCCTCAAAGCATGGAAATGACCTGACATGGAGGATTCCTTCCTCTAAGGAAAGAAGGCCACGGAGAGCAAGGACCCATTGATTGAAGGGTCAGGAGGGTATGTGAAGTGGTCACAACTGAAGACTAGTGTCTCGTGGCTGAAGCAAAGGCCACCAAAGTGCGCAAGAAAGGAATGGAGACATGAGACCCAGTAGTCAACCTTTAGGGGGCCCTAACACCAACCCTAAGGTTAAAACCTCTTTATCGGGAAGTCAGCAACACTATTAAGCCATAGTACCCTTAAAGGGGGACCAAATGGTCCAGCCACGACCGCCATCACTCATTAAGACCCCTCCTAGTCAAAAAATTTGGCCTTCTCTCCCTGGGGTACACCTAAAGGTGTGATCGGTACAAGTGCAGCATAACAGGCCCTGTTTGAACGTTGCGTTAGCTCTGAGGCGTAACACAACCTACACAAGCATCCATATTGACCTGCATTTTTCCTCCATTCCTGAATTGGTATATTAACCGTTTATCAATCAGAGGAGAAGCATCTACAAGAGCTTTCCAAAAAATGGAAGCATTTAGTATTCTTCTTTTTGGTATCCATAACCAATCTTCTAGAGAGTCCAGAGTTATATACGTTTTCTAGACTACTTTTCTCCATAGACCTTTGGATTGAGTAAGATGCCACATTGTCTTGGTTAGTATTTCTTTTGAGAACAGTGAAATTTTTGTAAACCCCATCACCCCATCGATTCGGGTGTTTTCAATTCTCCCATTTAAGTAAGGGAAGCCATGTTTTATCCTGATCTCTTGACTAGAAAATCGTCTAATAAGGTGTAGAACCTTTTTGAAATCCAAGTAGTTGACATCAAATACACAAACAAATATTCTAATACTAACTTAACTAAGACCAACCTTCCCCCATGAAATCCATCTATTGAAATAGATATTTAACCTTTTTTCAAATTCCAATATTAACCAATGCCAATGCCGACTTTTATAATCATTTGGTTTGAGAGTGAAGCCAAGATATTTTAGACTTTAACTAAGACAACCTTCCCCCATGAAATCCATCTATTGAAATAGATATTTAACCTTTTTTCAAATTCCAATATTAACCAATGCCAATGCCGACTTTTATAATCATTTGGTTTGAGAGTGAAGCCAAGATATTTTAGACTTTGATCTATCACCGATTGAAAGGAAGAAAAGTTGCAAAGAGATGTGTTTCTCTATCAGTCAACTCATAAAAGGATATGGAGGATTTCTCCAAATTGGCCAACATCCATGTGGCCAAGCACAAAGGGCGAAAGTGCATAACCTCTTAGTGATCCCCAACACTGAAAACCAAAATATCATTTACAAAAAATAGATGAGTTAGAAAACAAAAATAATCAATTTGTATATCTTTTGGCCTCCATGATGTGCTTTCTTAATCAACGAATAGAGACCTTCAACTACCAAAAGAAAATGTAATAAACATAATATATATAAATATAAATAAATATTAAATCAATAGTTAATATTCTATAAACTAATATGTAATAAAGAAATGTATTCTGAATAAAAGGTTGTGTCTCTTTACGAAAGGGAACCCCTGCGTGGGTATATATATGGGCCCTCGTTCTCACTTGTAATCATCTCATTATTTTACATTAAATAAATATTTTCCTAAATGCATTTCTGTTCTCTATTGTATTTTACATTCAATATATATTTTCCTAAATAGATTTCGGTTCTCTATTGCATTTAGAATAGATATTTGTTTAGAAGTAAACCTTGTTGGTTACATTAGTATCAGAGCTAAGTATGATCCAACTCTTACCACAAACTTTATGTAATTGGATGTTGGCCCAATAAAATAATATTCAAATTTTCTCTTATTCATGTCCACAACTAGCTCAGTGGCCATTTCACGATTTCGATTGAAAAAACAAGATTCTACTACAAATAAATCTGAAGAACAATCCATTGAATTCCATAAGAACATTGTCGGAACCATATGCACTTGTCAAGGTGTAGTTACTGTGGTACTTGTGTCAAATAACCGGTAACCCATTACAATGTGTTGGAACTTTGTTGACAATTGCTTAAGGAAAGAAGCACTAAAGAAGTTATCATAGTTACTTAGAGAGATACCTCCTACAATTATCATGCGAGTGTGAGGACTGGTGCAGAAGCAATACAGGGAGAAAATTTTGAAAACTCTGGAAACTGTCGTACAGAAACCGCCAACGATATCTACTGCAGGTTTTTCCATATTCGACCAAAATATTTGCCATGCCATACAATACAGTTGCTATTCGTAAACAGTACTATCGTAGCTTGTAGGTTCATTCATTTCCACATATCAACTTGCTAAGTATGATCATCCAACCCTCGCCACAAAGCTAAGTATGATCATCCAACCCTTGCCACAAAGCTAAGTATTTAGAATAGATATTTGTTTAAAAGTAAGTATGATCATCCAACCCTTGCCATATTGGTTCTCTATTGTGTTTAGAAGTAAACCTTGTTCGTTTCATTGGTATCAGAGCTAAGTATGATCATCCAAACCTTGCCACAAACTTTATGTAATTGGATTTGGGCCCAATAAAATAATATTCAAAGTTTCTCTGATTCACGTCCACAACTGGTTTTTGGCCATTTCACGATTTCGATTGAAAAAACAAGATTCTACTACAAATAAATCTGAAGAACAATCCATTGAATTTCATAAGAACATTATTGTAACGATATGGAAAGAAGCACTAAAGAAGTTATCATAGTTACTTAGAGAGATGCCTTCTACAATTATCATGCAAGTGTGAGGACTGGTGCAGAAGAAGTTGACAAATTGAGCTGCAATACAGGGAGAAAATTTTGAAAACTTTGGAAACTGTCGTACGGCGACAGCCAACGATATCTGCTGTAGGTTTTTCAATATTCAACCAAAATATTTGCCATGCCATACACTACAGTTGCTATTCGTACACAGTACTGTCGTAGCCTATAGGTTCATTCATTTCCACATATCCAGGCGTGGAAATTGACGGGATGTAGAACGTATTTGTTTCTCTAGAACGTATTTGACAGGTTTGCTTGGAATTTACTCGTCAATGTCTACCGGCATTCAGAATTTAAACCCATCAAATCGACACCTACCACATTCACTTTCCCATCATAAATATACGAGTAAAATTACTAGTTGGATACCTAAATACCAGCATAGCTTGTTTGTCATGTCAAAGCTGGAAGTTCTTTAAGGTTTTTTTTTTTTACAACTTTTCTACTTTTAGTATTGTGTAATAATTTGTGACTAATCTAAGAGAATAACAAGAACCTACCACATTCACTTGCCCATCATAAATATACGAGTAAAATTACTAGTTGGATACCTAAATACCAGCATAGCTTGCTTGTCATGTCAAAGCTGGAAGTTCTTTAAGGTTTTTTTTTTTTACAACTTTTCTACTTTTAGTATTGTGTAATAATTTGTGAATAATCTAAGAGAATAACAAGAAGTTTACTTTCAATTGTAAATAATAAAAAAATTACACTCTTTCAATTTACATAAAACTTAAAATGATAAACCCTAAAAATATATAGCCGTCATCAAATTTGATTCAACATATCCATTCAAAACTTTAATAAGTGTCGTCGAGAATATTAAGGTTAGGGACCCCCTCTACGCAACGATTTAACTGCTTAACTGCTAAAGTCTACAGAGGTGTACATACACTACCGATTTGAACCCGTGACCTCCTAAGAGGAAACACATGCTCTTAACCATTAGGCCCACTCATGCTGTACAAAGTGGAAAGTTATAAAAGGATCTATAAGGTTGGTCTTAGAGTAAGTGGAATAAGTTAATATAAAGGGATAAAGTATAAAGTGGAAATATTTATATAAAAGGGTTATTTAACTTTAACTTATAAGATATATTAAGGAAGGGGATATTATACTTTTGAAATGATTTAATTGAAGGTTATAAAGTTAAATAAATAAATTCATATGAAAGTAAGAATAAACATTTTGAAAGGTTTTAAAAGTTTTAAGTTTTAATTTTTTTAAGATTAAAAATATATATTTTAAGTGTAGAATTAAGGTATATCAAGGAAATTACTTATTAAAAAAATCGTTGAAGCCTATTATTTATTAGTGGAATTGGTTGAAAACAAATGAAGTTCAATAACGAAGAAAAATGTGTGTTCTCTAAAATTTCAAGAGATTATGCATAAATGTTATTTATAATAGAAGGAACAATTAGAAGGAAAGATATTACTATTTTAGTTGCTCCTATTAAACGCAACAATTATATTAGTGTTGAATTTGTGAGCAAGTTAGTGATTACTAAGTAGAATATCGATGAGAATTTTGACTCTTGGGATAAGAAACATTATGAAATAAGTGATTTACAACTAAATGTTGGAGATTATACCATCATATCGCAATTCAGTGTTCAATCTTTATGGAGCAATGACGACAACATAATTTTGGGATTACTTTGGATAGAAACATTGGAGACTTTCATCTTGTATGCCGAAAAGATGTTTATGACATTTTTCTATAAAAAACAAGAAAAGCACATTACAGGATGTTACAATGAAGTCAGAATTAGAAGCTTCATCTTCTGAAAACTCAAAGATATCTCAAGGGTGATTTGGAAGGAAAATCAAAAGTCAATACAGAAGATACAAAAAGAATTTGACAAAGTTATAGTAGATAAGGAAGAAGAGATCTCTCGTATAAGAGATCATAGTCAAAAACTACTTGTTCAAATCAAGAAGACAAAGGATAAAATGCAGTACAATCAAAATATAGAAGAAAAGAATCAAGATCTCTAGAATAAAATATTAGGAAAGGACAAAGAAAGTTCCTACTTAAAGAAGGTTAATCAGGAATTGCTAGAACAAATAAAAAAGTTAAGAGAAGGAGAACAAGAGAATCAAGATACTCAAAATGAATAAGGAATAACTCTTGTGTTTAAGGATACATAATCAATACTTACTTTTAGAAGTTAAGAAGCTAAAACATGGTAAAAAAATATTTACAAGAAGAGTTAGATCTCAAAGGATCATTAGTCGAAAAAGAAACAATGACTGACCCAATAGAGAAGTCATCAAATGCTCAGATTCAAACATGAGAAAGTGGAACTAATATAGAGTCAGTCCATGCACAAATTCATAAATATGTTTATATTTACAAATCACTACAAACATCAAAAAAGGATGATTTCAAAGAACAATCACAAAATATTAAGACAATTTCTTATCATCCAAAATATAATAATCGATATGAACAACAATCACAAAATATTAGGATATTTTATCATCATCCAAATCATAAGAGTCACTATGACCAACAACAAGGTCAAAAGGAACATAAACAGATGAATTGTGATTTTAAAAAAGAATGGAAACAAAATCAACAAACTGTGTGGAATCAGAAAATGGGAAGTTCCATCCAACAAATCGATCAGCAAAAGATTCCAATGAAGGTTAACTTGGGACATACCACCTCACAAATGATGCAACATTTTTACATGGAAATTTGTAGCTAATATCATCTCGCTTTATCAAGTGTCACAGCTACTAGCACAAAAGATCACGAAAAGGCATCATGAGCAAGAACAAGGGATAAAGGTCTTCTATAATTATGCTTTGAGGACAAAGCATTTCTAAGAAGCAAACAATGTAATAAACAAAATATATAAATATATAAATATAAATAAACTAATATGTAATGAAGAGACACCTTCTTGACGAAAGTTCATGTCTTTTTACGAAAGGGAACCCATGCGCGAGTATATTATGAGCCATCGTTCTTACTTGTAATCATCTCATTATTATACATTCAATATATATTCCTATATGGATTTATGTTCTCTATCATATTTACAGTGATATTTATTTAGAAGAGAACCTTGTTCGATCAGAAAAGGCAAAGGTGATAACTGGAAACCTTATCGAAGGCCTCTAATATGAGTGAAAAAACTAGTAGTTGAATTGTTTAAGAGAATTGAAAAATATATATTTTGTAAATACAACTCATCACCCACAAAGTGAATGAAGCACGTAATCCCAACTATATGATAAAGGTGGTATGAGTCCCCTCATCATGGTATCTTCCAAGAAGGTCATTGATACCAAAATCTTGTCAATGCATTTGCTATCCATGCCTCCCCATTATGGTTACTTCTCCAGGTTGGTTTAAGAAATGCAAGAGAAATGTCGACCAACCCCATCTTGACCATATTTTGGATGAAGTATCTTGAGAGAGGTTCAATTTGTTCTTCAAGGTACCAAATCTCGGAAGAGCCAAGGGTGAAGTTCAAATCACCCCCTACCACTACCAATCCTTGAAACATCCACTGGCATCTGAAGACATCATTCCATAAATTCTCTTGATTTAAATAGGGTTCATATATATTTAAGAACATGGTGTCTTTGTCAATCTCCCTTGAGAAGAGGACATTGCCTATCCATGAGAAGAAAGACCAAGAATTAGTGAGCATGAAAGTATCTTCTCTCCAATTTGTAATTATCCCACCAGATTTACCTCGAGAATCCAAAGATAAAAATAACCAACATTGAAGAGTCTTCTTTAAACTCTCTATAGTTTTATCATTGCCTGTCATTGTTTCTTGTAGAAAGATAATGTCAGCCTTTTCGGACCTAACCACCATATCTAAGGCTATTTTTTAGGGACTAGCTAACCCTCTACAATAAGGGTTAGGATAATCATCATAAACCCCGAGGAAAATATTTGTGTACTTTTGTTTTGATGTTCTTGTCTTTCTTTTAATGATCCTTTTAAGAACTCCCTATTGCAAATAGTTTAAAAATATAACTTAACCATTGTTAAAGTATAAAATTATAACATGGTATCATAGACATCCTGAAAGAAGTCATTGTGCAGTCGTAACTGACAAAAGTTGGAAACTAGGGTTTCCTATTTCAAGCACTTCCTTCCACATATCAGCTGAAAAAGGAGGTCCATTCAACTCAACCTAGGAGGGCCCATCTTCCTATGGAGCTAGATTCCAATTCCGTGGGTTTCCAATTTTTTCCCTACTGTTGTTAGGAAAACTAGGGCATCAAATATTTTGTAGTTATGTCCATAGATCCAGAAAAATATGGCCATTGCTCAACTTGCCTTGAGGAGGCACATCTCTCTCTCCATTCAAATTTGCAAGATTCTAAAGTTGGAAAATTAAGGTTTCTCTGTCAAACCATAGAATCAACCAAAAGCAGTTTTCCAAAAGGCATTGAAGTAACAATTGGTTGAAGCACTGTTATTTGTAAGCACTAATCTCTCTATTTCCATTTGAGGTTCTCATTTTATCAATATGACAAACAATACCAACTTTGAGGATAAGCTTGAAGGAGCTGAGAACTTCTGGGCATCGAAGTATAGAATGCTTCTTATAGTAGAAGAACATGATTTGGAAAATTATGTCAAAGAAGAAGTTGCAGAGCCAAAGGGAAATGAAGACAAGATTAAAAACAAAAATAATATGGTTAAGGCAAAGAGTATCATTGACTCCGTCAAGGATCACTTGATCCCAAATGTATCCTCCTTGAAGAATCCCAAGGAGATGTTTGATGCATTAACCAGCTTGTATGAAGGAAAGAACATCAATACGAAGATGACCTTGAGAACTCAACTCAAGGGTGTGAAGATGCAGAACTCATAAATTATACAATCCTACTTGATAAGGGTTTCCCAAATCAAACAACAGCTAGAAGCTATTGGAGACAATGTTGAAGAAGCAAAAGTGGTGATGACAACTTTGAATGATCTCCTAAGACCATGGGAATCATTCATCCAAGGTGTTTTTGCTACAAGAAAGCTTACCATATTCAGTAGGCTATGGGAGGAATGCACACAAGAAGAAGCTCAATTAATAGCAAGAGAAGAGAAGATGGGTGAGATGACAATCAAGCCCTAACAACTCATGCAAAGAAAGGAAATACTAAGAAAGAAGAACACTCTCACAAGAAGCCTAGAAGGCTCCAAAAGAAGGACTACTCAAATGTTAGATGTTACTCGTGTGATGAGAAGGGACATATTGCAAGAGATTTCCCCAAGAACAAAATCCATGCAAAGAAAGGAAAGAAGAAGAGGTATCATGCTCAAGCTACAGAAGATGATGAACCAGTCAAGAAGGGAGCTAGAGAGATTCCTCCAGTGATGAAAAATATATCTTGATTTCAGCACTCACAGGTACGGTTACCCATGGTAGCAATGTTTGGCTTGTAGATAGTGGTGCTTCCAAGTACTCTTTCACCCACATGACAAAACAAGACTCACCTTACAAGGTGAAACTTGGAGATGCTTATCAATATCCCATAAAGGGGGTAAGAGAAGCATCCTACAAGCAAGACTCGGGAAAATCTATCAAGATGAAAGATGATCTCTATGTACTAGGATTGAAGAAGAATATCCTTTCCATATCAATCCTAGATGCAAAAGGATTTTGAGTTGCATTTGTTGATGGCCAAGTACTCATGTGGTCAAGAGGTAAGAATTTTGATGATGCAGTAGTAATTGGAGAGCAAGAGGCAGGCTTGTACAAATTGGTGACGGGTCATAAGGCATTACCGATCGTAAGCAAAATGGTGACAGGTATGTCGGAGCTCTAGACAAAACATGAAGGCATGTGCAAGGGATGTGCACAAGGGAAGAATGTAAAGAAACCATTTCTAAGCAGTGACAACAAAACGAAGGAAATCTTGTAGATTGTACACTCATATGTATGTGGACCCATGTCATCCAAATCACTAAGTAGGTATGCATATTATGTTTCTTTTATAGATGATTATTCCCGCAAGACTTGGATTTACTTTTTAGAGATAGATGAAATGTTTAATAAATTCAAATATTTAAATCCCTTGTAGAGAATCATACTAAAAATAAAATAAAGACTTTGAGATCAAATAATGGTGGTGAATTTACTTCAGAAAGTTTCAAAACTTATGCAAAGAATTAGGGATTAAGAAGAAGTTGAGCACTCCCTACAATTTACAACAAAATGGTATTGCAGAAAGAAAGAACGACAATAATGGAAGCAGTGAAAGCCATGATCCATGATTAAGATCTTTCGATGCACTTATGGGTCGAAGCAGCAAGGACAGTAATCTACGTACAGAACAGAACACCACGTTGTGTACTAAAGAACAAGACACCAGAAGAGATGTTCATAGGAGAGAAACCAAAAGTTAGCCATCTCAGAATATTTGGTTGTCTTGTGTACATACATGTTCCCAAAGAAAGAAGAACAAAGTTGGATCCTTCGAGAAAGAAAGGCATCTTCATTGAATACAGTGATACATCAAAGGCATACAGAGTCTATATATTGGGCTTCAAGAAGATTGAGACTAGCAGATGTTACCTTCGATGAGGATACAACCTTTAGTAGAGCAAGGCAGATGCACCCCGATGAAGTACACGAAGAAGAACCAAAAGCTTCCAGAGTTAGAGGCACGGTTATTGAAGAGATGATTCCATAAGAACATGAACAGCATGATATGACTGAGCCACAAAGAGCTATAAATCCACCCCCAAAGGTGAACACTCACAAGAAAAGACCGCTTTGGGCACAAGAGATCATTCAAGATGCATAAAAGTATGGTGCTCCAAACGGGACTTCCATAGAAAGTAAGAGACCTCAACCATACTCCAGCTATGTAGCACTATTATGTGATACCATTAATGCAGAGCCTTCCAGCTACAAAGAAACAACCAAGAAGAAAGAGTGGAAGGATGTCATGATCGAAGAGTACCAATCGATCACGAAGAATGATGTTTAGCATGTGGTTCTGATACCTGAAGGGAATTTAGTAGTGTCTTCCAGGTAGATCTATAAGATAAAGCATGCAATAGATGGTTGCATCGAGAAATAAAAGGCAAGATTCGTGGCTCGTGGCTTCTCCCAGAAAGAATGGATAGATTATGAGACATTTTCTATTGTGGCCAAATACACTTCAATTAGAGTTATACTTGCAATAGCTGTAGTGATGAAGTGGAACATACAACAGATGGGCGTAAAGGCAACCTACATGAATGGTGTAGTAGAAGAGGAAGTGTATGTGGATCAACCACTAGGATTTGAGACACATGGCAAAGAGACACGTGTGCAATGTGAATAAGGCCTTGTACAGTTTAAAATAGGCACCCAGGACATGGTACGACGGGATAGATGGATTTTTACGAGCTTGGGCTTCACCAAGAGTAAAGTGGAGTCCAGCCTTTACTTCAAGGTTGAGGATGCAAAACCATTGATACTGTTGTATGTAGATGACATGTTTCTGACAAGTGATGAGAAGCTCATTACATAAACGAAGAAGAAACTTGCCACAGAGTTTGAGATGAATGACCTGGGTATGATGCACTATTTCTTAGGTCTTGAGGTGTGGTAGAATCCATATGAGATTTTCCTTAGTTAAGGAAAATATACAATAAAGACCTTGAAGAGATTCGGAATGATGGATTGCAAGGTTGTGGCCACAACGATGGCATCGAACTTGAAGTTGAAGTGTGATACTACTTCAGAGACAATTGATGCCTTTGTATACAAACAGATGATTGGTTTTGTTGATGTACTTGATGAACACGAGGCCAGATATATGTTTTGTTGTGAACACATTGAATCAGTACATGGTAGAGCTGAGACGTGTTCACCTAATTGTTACAAAGCATGTGTTCAGGCACCTAAAGCGTATGATTGATTATGGCCTCAGATATGCGACAGATCAGAGGATTAGTCTGCAGGGCTATATTGACTCATATTGGTTCGATAGTGTCACAAATAGGAAGAGCATTTCCAGATGTTGCTTCAATTTAGGGTCTAGCATGATTTCCTGGTTCAACAGGAAACAGATGAATGTAGCACCAAGTACAGTCTAGAAAAAGTATATTGCAGCTTGTTCAGCTAGTTGTGAGTGTCATGTCCCCAATTTTGGCCTAAGGAAAATAGACCAAGGTCACCTAAGAAGAATTTAGAAAATTATTAATGGTGACAAATAAGGAGAAAATAATTATTGGCTAAGGGGAAGTAATAATGACCCAGTGCATGGTTTCTGCTGTTCTATAGTATTTTTCTATGGTATGGGCAAAAAGTAGATAATCGAACATGGTTTTCATTGGCCCATGGTATTTATCCATGGTATTGGAGACTTTTCAAGGATAAAAGGAGGTGGAGGCAAAGGGAAAAGGCATGCTTGAATATTTGGAGATTTGTTCTTGAGACCGTCTAGGGGTTAGCCTAGAGTTTTCGTTTGGGGTTGGCAAACTCCATCCATCCATTCTGGTCTAGTTTCGGTGGTATGATGGATCCACCCTAGCTGGACAAAGGGGGAGGATCCATTCAGCGTCTTCATTGGAGCTTCATCATCCGGGTTGGCATCACCTTTCAGGTTCTTGTTGAATGTATCTTGGTAGCTGATATCATAGCCATAATTATTGTACTGTTTACTCTTTGTTGGTCATAATAAAGGTGCCAATATTATCTCGCCATTGTGATGTGTTATGGAATGTGTCTAAAGTGTTTAATGAAATGTCTATGAGAATACATGTTGCTGGTGAAAGTTATAAATCAATGTAAAATTGCTTAACGTTGATAAATTCATAGATTTTGTGATCGTCCCGAATCCGGGATATTACAGTGGTATCAGAGCTAGTTTTCCTGCCAGCCTGAGTGGGAATCTATTGAGGGTTTCCATTTCATGTATGTATGTAATATCAAATCCAGGTTTGGTAACTCATTGGCGATTTTCATTGTGGGAGTTGAGTTTTATAGAGTGGGGCCTTATTTATCCATAGGACCGAGTTCGTCTTAGGTCAAATTGGATGATGGCAGTTGCAACTTTGCCAAGATCGGGGACATCACAAAATTGAAGGTGGTAGAAGTCATGATTTTATGAATACTAAAGGCCGCGAGAGAAGGTGGGTCGTGTGCATTCCAATCAAATAGCGAGAATTCTAATCAAATCGTGAGCAGTGTTTGACTGCTTTGTCCACCAATAATAAGTGAAGGCGGCAGAAGTCGTGATCTCCATCATGACAACCGTAATTTGCCAAAGGAACTGCATTCAACATCATTAGAGTTTTACAGCTACTGCAGAGGCCGAGTTTCTATTATTTTGGCTGTCTGTACCCACGTTCAATTGTGAGGGCTATATCCTATAGTATCTGGCCGTGATAAATTGATGAATGTGGCTTTTAGGTGGCTGCTAGTGTGTGAAGCCGTGAAGATGATCCGCGTAGCAGATGAAGTCCGTGGCCTTGAGGAGAGTCGCAGCAACAAAAAGGAAGGACGTGAGTGGACAAGAGGGAGGCAACACGGAAGGTAAAGTCACGAAAGGAACTCGTGTAGCAAGGGCAGAGGCCCGTAACCTTAAAGAGAAACCGCATCATCCCTGAGGAGAAGATCGGTGCTGCCTTGAGGGCCGAGGTCTCTTGTGGGCACATTTCTGGAGGGTACCGAGTCATTTGACAAGAAACTGAATCTTTAAAAGAAGGTTGTATCCATTGTGGAGTTCGTAGAAGCTGCCGAAGAATACTTCACATCATTTGATATTATTTCAGTGGCATAAAGAGTGGGCATACTGAATTTCGGGAGAATCACTTCGCTTATGGAGTGACGCACAACCTTGACCATCATCACCAAACAGTTCGTGGTTCTCTTTCATTGGGAAAGGACATCGTTGAGTCATGAGGCTTGGAGTAGGGTCGATTCCTCACTTGGAAAAGTCGTGAGGTTGCTCTCCAAGTTATTCTCTATTGTCTCCAACAAAAGGTCATCTACAGCGAGCTGGAATCAAAGTTATTCTCAAGACTGTGCATCCTATATTTATTGTATCTTGTCATTTTGGGCAACTACAGGAATATACAAGCACTGTGTATCAGATCTGAATATAGATGATTGGGAGGAATACTTCCAGGCTCAGTGCATGACATATATTGAAGGAGATGTACCCCAGAAAATTGAAGGAACACTTCCAAGCATCATTCCCATATATACCAGCTGCAAAACCAATCAAACATGATGACTTTTCATCATTAGAAATGGAAAGTCTTCTCTATTAAAGCTACAGACTAAGGGGGTGTCGCTACAGTAGAAAGGGAGTTTGAATATTGCTCACAAAGTTGGGGGTATCATATGTTGGACATACAACGTGTTGGGAGGACTCCCCTTCCCTTGTTGGATAGCCTATTCATTGTTGACAACTATAGGAGTTCCCAGGCAGTCAGATCGAAGGTCACCTTACAGTGCAATCTTTTCAAGCTTGGCTGTTGTAACAGGTCAGAAAATTATTTAATATCAGACATCCTCTTCATTCTCTGTTGGAAATAATTATATTTAGTGTCAATCTTTTAGTGTATGGGCTGGAATGTTTGTCAAATTGTCACAGTCAAGCCCAAATCTCAGTCACATTACATCAGATTTGAAACTCAGGGAGTAAAGCAGATTGGAAAGCAAGTAGTTTTCATAAGTCTTGCCAGCTGTAAGAGCCATGTCTTATTTAGATTCAGAGTATGAGCAGTATGAGGAGGAGTATTCTTTCTATGCCGTAGAGCAAAAGGATTTTGAGCTGTATGATGGCAATTATGTGGATGAGGAACCCTCTTACAGTATCTCTACCCAGTTTACATTCAGGGATGATGATGGTTACTCTTGTGGCCCCTTGTGCAATGAATATGTAGACAGAGGGACCACACCACCAAGGAAAGATCCTTTGAAGGAAATAGCATGGTGGAGGGAAACATGCGAGACCTTGCCCCAATAGTATCAAGCATATGCTATTACGATGAAGTCATACTCAGAAGTTCCTTTTGAATTTTTTGTGAATGCTTTGTTTGGGTATAAGCCCAAGAATGAAGATGTGGAGTTAGTGAAGAAAGGTCTATGCCCTTCTTGCAAGAGACCTTGGAGAGAAAATCATATATGTTTGGAGGAGCGAAATGAGGAGACCGCCACCAGTGCTGGGAAGGATAAGATTACAATCCTTACCGATGATGGTTATCAGCATAATGAAGCTATCACTTGTTCTATTGAGAATCAACCAGGTGCATCTCTCAATAAGAACATGGATCAAATAGCATCT
>LPNX010505617.1:129202-139623 GCA_001517045.1 Pseudotsuga menziesii
AAAGCTGCGCGAGGGTTAATTTTGAAAGGAGGCTCCAGAATGGGGTCCTTTATAAATAATTTTGACTTGGTTTTTTGACTTTGTTTTAAAAATAATTTCATTTGTGCCGCGCGCTGAAGGGAAGAGACAGTCCACCGTCTCTGCGGAATCTATAGCTCAATCAACTAAGCTCTGCTACTGGATTTGTGTATGCTACTGAGACTACTGATACTTCGACCGAATCAATCAAAAACTGGTATTTCTATATACCATAATGCATCCTTTGCTTCTTATGCTTATAGTGGTGCTGCTACTCGTGCTTGTGGGTATGGGTCTGAATCTATCAGCCCAGAAGAGTTGCAAAAATATATACAAGGACAAATGGTGTGTGTTCTCTTGCAGTAAATGGTTCAAAGATTCAAAAGCAGCATAGCATATTTTCTAAAAAATGACTGTTTTAGTCATTTTATTCAACGAATTGTTTCTAGCAAACGAAGAAGAAATTTCAAAAACTGAAAGAGGTTTTTCATCATAACATCGGTATCTACAATAACCTCTCTCAGTTTTTGCCCAGGTGATACAGATTGGGGGCGGCAAAGTCATCTTCAGAGGAAAAATATTCAGATTTCGAAATCACTGTTCTAGTCATCCAACAAAAATAATTGTTTAGATCAAATAAAGATGTATTTTGCGAAACTGGGAGAGGCTTTTCTTCACAACGTACCTATCTACAATAACCTCTTTAAGTTTTCACACAGGTGCTATGGTTTAGCAGAAACAAAATCAGTTGTACAGGCTAGTTTTCATGTTTTCCAAAGGACTATTTCAGCCATCAACTTCAAAGAATTGTTTTGGACAAATGGAATTTAATTTGACAAAACTGAAAGAGGTTTTTATTCCTAACAGGACTATAATCAAAAACCTCCTTCAGTGTTTACACAGTAATCACAGGTTGGGATAATTTTAAATATCTTTACAGGTCATTTTTCCAGAAATATACAATTTTATTATATGAGTCATCAGATTCAAAGGAATATTCCGAGGATATTGAGATTATTCTATATAAATGAAGACGTGGGTTTTGTTGGGCACGTGTCCAATTATAAAAACCTCTCCCAGATTTCACACAGCTGTCACCATTGGAGATATGCAGGAGAAACTTTGTTGTAACTGTTTTCAGTTAGGTTTTCAAATTCTAAGTTAGGTAAAGACTTTTCTTATAAAAAGAAAAATGTAATTGATAGTTAGGGGAGGATTTTCTAGAGCGGAGAGGCTCTACATTGTAATGGCTTCACGTTTTCAGGAAATGAATAAAATTTGCAAAGGAATGTAAAATCTTTTTCATGTCAGAGATTCTTGTGCCATCTTTTTTTCAGTAAGTAATTTCTTTATGTGATTGTTTATCCTGTTTCCCACTCCATTTTGTATTTGCTTTCATGCTTGAGCATTAGTTTTTATGGGCTAGAATTCATCCTGCATGCTCTAGGTCCATTGTTCAAGCATTTTCAAAATATTTTCTTCTAAAGTCTTGCAGAATTCACCCTAGAGGTGTTTTGTTGGATGGAATGTCTCCCTTTGTCTACTAATCAACCTGCTAATACCTCAAGACTGAGGAAATGGTGCCTACCTTGCCTCTGATCATAAACCTTCAAAACCTTACCTCCTGCAACCGATTTCAGATCTGATTGTTGAATCCATTGCCCAATGGTCTCCTCCATGACTGTCCTACCTAGTCTTTTAAAACAAACTTGTCCTATTTGTCCCATCAGAAATCTGACCTTCTGAGTGTATTTGATTGAATATCTTGAGTATAAAACCTTTGTAAATAGTGAGAGATCCCTCTCTGATTGTATTAAGTCAGAAATACATTCTAAAGTGGTTTTTGCTGTTACCTCGGGATCTACCTTTTCACAACCTGGGTACATTCTGAGTGCTAACAGGAGGCACATGGTCAATTACCAGTTATTTAACCTAGTCCAGGACTAGGGACTCAGTCTGTGGCTGAGGGCCATTCTCTGGGAGAATGGAGGCGCTTGGTCTGTTACCAAGTATTTGACCTTGGGTCAAATTATGTAGCCTATGGCTGAAGCACCTGGTTTGTTACCAGGATATCACTAGAAGCCCCAGACCGGGTCTGGGCATGTGAAACACTCTGACCCTCGATCTGTGGGCTTTGTGATCTTCTCCAAGGCTTAGCTACCCTTGGTTAAAACTTAAGACACCTAGTACCCGATCTTGGTATCACATAGAGTGTGAGATAAAAGCATTAGTAATTTTCTCTGTTTATGACGATGTACTTTGAGTGGGGATGAAAGACGACCTTGACCACTTGTTTTGACCATAGGGCACTTGAAGAAGGCTAAAGTAAAAGTCAAAAATACATAAGGACCCTTAGTACAACTAAGGAGTCAAAGTGAAAGTGCAAAAAGACCTTTAGTACCACTAAAGTTAAAAGTCAAAGTAATAAAAGAATACAATATTGTTATTTTGTTCTTTTAAGTTTTGGTCCACTTACAGGTGACTTAAAAGATATAAAAGAAGAACAATCCATTTCATTTTGTTATACACACTCGCACTTCATCTCGCAGCTGCTCAAAGGAAGATTTTCGTTGGTCTTTGAAGAAGAAGATTTCTTTTGGTGTTTGGCTCATGTCCTAGCATGGAGGATTTTAGCTAGGGCATCTTCATCTACACTCTTACCCTAAGACAATTAGGGCTTATCTTTTATCACATCCAACCATCAAATCTGAGCTAGGGTTTGACCCTAGACTTCTCCATCTTCACAACAACTCCTAGATCTCCCACGGGCAGCATCAAAACCTCCACGGGCAGCCACTGATTCCTCAGCAACATCTTCATCTCACCTTCAGGCAGCTTGGATAGCCTGTCTCCTTTCACGGGAAGCCCTAACAAGCTCCCTCTACCTAATAGCAACCTCTAAGCAGCCTATTAGGCTTTCGTGCTACCTGCTACAGCATTCCGGGTAGCCCTTTTAGGGTTCGGGCAAGTGGTTAGGGGCTCAAACAAAGCTGACAAAGGTCTGACAGACCTTCGGGCAGGCAACAGACGGTTTGGAAAGGTCCCAGGCAGGCAGAAGAGGGCTCGACAGGGTTCTGGGCAAGAAAAAGAAGCTCAAGCAAGGAAGACAGGGCTCAAGCAAGTCGAACAGCAGCTCAAGCAAAACAGACAAGGTCCAGGCAACAGCTCGGGCAGGCTGACAAGAATTTGGGCAAAGCAAATAGAGGTACGGGAAACACAGGCAAACTTTTGAGCAAGAAGAAACAATTTCAGGCAATAGTAGGGAACTCGAGCAGCACGCTGACAGACCTAATTTCTGGTCTAGGTAGACAGCTGGGCAGGAGAGAGAAAATTAGGGCAGAAATCCTTAATTTGGTTTTTTTGTGTAAAAACTATCTTCTGTGATTTTTGGATCTATGGATCTAACCTATTAGGGTTTGTAAAATTGTTGAAGAACATTCATCTCAGAATTCTAAGAAACTCAAGTCATTTCATTTAAGAGATGAATTACTAATGCTTTTGGGGTTTCTGTCCTTTAAAGGTTTTCCCAGTGAAAAACCCTTGTGTTCAGTGTTTTGATGTGTTGATGTTTCCACTGCACTTGTCTTTTGCTATCTGATAGTATGCAAAATTTTAAAATATTCATGCTAATGCTAAAATTCAACATTGGAGTCTAGCAGTGTCTTCAAAGAATGGAGGCATAGATCCCAAGTGTAACTTGCAGATGCAAAACCTATACCTCAGTTTACTAATGTGGAGTTCATACAACTTTATTCAACTGACATTCACCACATTGTTTATGCCAAGATTAGCTAGAAGATCCACGTCGAAAGCATTTGATGCAACAGATTGTAAGGTTGCTTAAGAAACATAGCGAATGGGATTCAATTTGTGATGATTTTTATCTTCAATCTTTACTTGGCCAAATGTAACTATACTTTGTCTACTACTTGTAAAGCATCCCCCTTGCATGTACATTTTATAACTACTTGACAAAAAAATCTCTCTTGTTCTTTTTATTGATGAGAATTGCAATAAATAGAAAGTACACTTGGAAGCTCATATAAGGCAGGAGGCATTCTTCTTATCTTCACCCTCGGTCTCTTCATTCTCCTTTTATTCCCTTATCTGATTTATCTTTTTCTATTTATCTCACCTAAATTCTATATTTTGTGAATATGTCTCATCATGCAATGGACATTCTTCTTCTATATACTCCACTTGTAAATCTAGAGGTATGTTAAATATTTATTGTGATGTTGGAGGCTTTGCTTGCAATTGTGTTCTTGTGATGTGCCTGTTGTTTGAAGGTTTACTTCGACATCCCAAAAGTTTCTTCAAGACAAGGTTAAATTCATTCCAATGGATGTCAAATACTATTTCAAGATTAGGTTAGTTGTGTTATGAACATCATGGGGATATATGCATATAAAATAGGGGTCAACATAATATGGGGACACATGTAGAATGAGTTGGAATATGTATCTATAGAGGTCAAAATAGTCATTATTAGGAATATGGACTTATGATTGGTTATATCGATGTACCTAGATTATCTGGGACTAATGTATGAGGAGTTATTGTGTACCAATCATTATTGCCACTTTGAAAGTGGTGCTCCTCGTTACCTCCCAACTTGTAGATAAGTGGAAAAGGTCCCAATCCACGGGTACAAGCCAAAGGTAAACTTGGATTGATTGCCAAATTCACCACACAACCATTCCCTTCTCTTTAGGCTAACTCTCAAAAGCCAAGGGAGGCTTCCCTAAGTAAATGATTTTGCTTTGAATGAAAGAGTTAATTAATACTTAAGCACAATGAAAGATATGATAATAAATATATACTTAAGATATTAAATGAACCCACAACTTGAAAGATAACTCAATTTAAACAATTAATTTCAAACAAAAATGCATCAATAATACATAAGAAAATGGACTAGAAGCATAAGATAAACAAGTTACTAATCCACAATAATAATATGAAAATAAACAATGCACAATGTGGATTAATAAAATGTCCAAGGCTAAGAACAAAGTCTATGGTTAAACCCTAGAGCTTGTAATGAGTTGACGAATGATTAGATACTTATTTAATGTGTTCTTTTAGATTTATCTAATCAAAGCAATGAAATATAAACCAAAAGGTTTCTTATGAAGAAAATTTAAATTTAAAGTTAATAAGCAAGTTGTAGAAATATTGACAAAAATTTCAAACTTCTGTCAAACACTTAGTTTATCCAGATTTCAGACTTAAAACATGTCATTAATAAATACACCTCTCATGCATTTAAATCAATAACCCAACAAGCTGAAACACTGAAGCTAAGTCTGAAGCAGCAAAAAAATCACATAAAAAACAGGAGACTGATAAACCCATAAAACAGCAGAAATTTGGTCAATGTGACCCTGGAAAAACCCCACCCTGGGGAAAACCAGTCCAAGAAAAATTTTATTGTAGCATTTATCAGGCAAAAAATTAATTTACAGCAGCATTTATTTCAAAATTAAATGATTGTACCAGATTTCTCGATTTTTATGCCCACCTCAATTTTTGTGCACAGCTGACTATACAGACTATACAGATTTTCGTGCCCAAAAAATAAATATATATATATTCTCTTCTTCTCGAAAAATCATGCCCATAATTTTTTTCTCGAAATTTGTGCCACTGTTGTACCGTATGGACTATACGAAACAGTACTACTCAACAGGAATAAATTCCTTGGAAAACGTGCCTAGCTCCTTGGGATTAGTGCCCTCTTGAGAAAAAAAACCTCCTTGGGATTCGTGCCCACTTGAGAAAAATTGCAACTCACTCTTTCTGCAAATAACTCGGCCAAATGCTCACTCTTGGAAATGATTTCCTTCAACTTGTCTTGCACACTACCCTAGGCTCTCTCTTATAACTTGAGAGTGATTTTTCACCTTCCCCGTTCCCTAAATCCAAAGGCCAAGATTAAATCTTGTCTTTTCAAGATCAAGGGTTGAGAAACTTCCCCCTCAAAAGCAGTTACATTTAATTTTAATAAAATCACATTTACTTTATAAAACAAGTGCACTTTATCCCATAAAATCACTTTGTAAAATTAAAAGAAGAGAATACTTTATAAAAAGTCTCATTTACATAAGAGTCACTGTAAACTTTATAAAACAACATTACAAAGTAAAGTAGCCTATCTAGTGCATGGTCACTTCCGCATACAAGACAAAAACATGTGGACTACCTCCAGAGCTAAATCTCTAACACTTCCTCTTAGCGAGGGAGGTACTCATTGCCATCATCAACAGGTCCCATCCTCAAATCCATCACACTGTTCGTTGTAGGAGCTCCCTCTGAACCTGGAACCAACGCTACCACCTGCACTGAACTCGAATCTGAAGATAACCTTCTAGCAGACACCCTGAACCCTGAGCTCCTAGGAGAATCAATTCCCCACTCTTGAGCATTGATTCGCTCATGCTGGCTGAGCCTCCTGCCAGTACTCAGAAGAGACTCCCTCTCTTCCATCGAAACTCGAGACTGTACACATGGCGCCACTGTAGCCTCAAGGGCCTCTTGCTCCTTGTCTGATTCATTAACTGTGGGTTGTGCATTGAACTTGTACAGCTCACCAAACTGATACAAATCAACTGTGGATCAATCAGTCCCGCTCTCTCCTAGTATATATAAACATGACCCAGATCATCTCTATCTAGATAAATGTACACATGTCCCCTTCGGAACAATGTCGAATACCCTGCATCTTCCAACGCTGAGACCGAGAGCAAGTTTACCCTCATCCTTGGAACAAAGAGGACCCCATCCTAATCAATGTATCCTCCATTACTAAGTTGGAATCGAACATTTCCAACTCCATGCACAGCACGTGCATGTCCCCCTTCTGACTGAACAAACCAGTCAAGACTAGTCTCAGAAATGATACAGAATATATGCCATATTCCGATCATATGACGTGAGGCTCCACTGTCAACATACCAAGTACTATTATGAACTACTCCATTGCTGTCGACACTAGAAATAAGGGAGAACAACGAGAACTCCTTCTCGAATCTTCTTGCAAAGTCCTCTTCTTTTGTTTTAGCTGCAACAACTGTATCTTCCTCCTTCTTCTTCTTCTTCTTCTCAGGACACTAAGAAGCAAAGTGTCCATACTGGCTGCAAGCAAAACATCGAACTTTGCTCAAGCCCTTCTTGGACTTCTTCTTGCTCTTAGCAGAAAGAGCAACATTCTCTTCATTAGCACCCTCCTTTTGTCCACTGCCTTGAGATCTCTCCCGGATCTCCTCTTGAGTGAAATCATCCCATTATCTGCTCCAATCTAAAAGGTTTTCTCGAGCAACCACACACTTCACAAAAACGTCCCATTCCTTAGTGAAGCCTTTCAAAGCTATCTGCACTAACTCAGAATCAAAAATGACTTCT
Organism: Pseudotsuga menziesii; assembly: GCA_001517045.1. NCBI lineage: Eukaryota > Viridiplantae > Streptophyta > Pinopsida > Pinales > Pinaceae > Pseudotsuga > Pseudotsuga menziesii. Next base: position 136,625 of record LPNX010505617.1, read on the forward strand.
CCAACTGCAGCTAACTCATCTTTTATCTAGGCCACCCGGGTAAGAAAAGATGCTACACCCTCACCCTTGGCCATCTTGGTTCCCTGCAATTTTTCCTTGAGAGCCATTCTCCGATTCTCATTCTTACCCTAATTCAAGCCTTTCAATATAGTCCACATTTCATAAGCAGTCTTCTTCTCAGCTACATGTGGACTAAGGTGGTCTCTTATACCATCCAGAATCAACCTTTGGGCTTTGACCTCTTTACCTCATGAATATCCAAAGCAATAGGATCAGTATCAGCAGGAGGAGTTACCACAGTGCTAACTATGGTCCATAGTTTGTTTTCCTTGAGAACAACAGTCATCCTGAATTTCCACTGCAAGTAGTTGGACATACCATCCAACCGATCCTCATATTCGACGGCAGCCATCTCTACTATCAAAGAAAAAAATAGACCACCAAAAGAGCAATAGCTTCACTCTTCTCCGCCACCTGCAAGTTACATCCAGATAAGGTCTTCCAATATACAAGTTGTTAAAAAAAACAAGAACCTTTTCCCAACAACTCAACACTACTGCTATACCCACAATCAGCTATCAACATAGAGCCTCAGCTCTGATACCATGTAGAAATATTGACAAAAATTACAGACTTCTGTCAAACACTTAGTTTACCCAAATTTCAGAATTAAAACTTGTCTTTAATAAAAACACCTCTCATGCATTTAAATCAATGACCCAACAAGCTGAGATACTAAAACTAAGTCTGTATCAGCGAAAAAATCACATAAAAAACAGCTGGCTGATAAACCCATAAAACAACATAAATTGGGTTAATGTGACCTTAAAAAAACCCCACCCTAGGGAAAACCAGTCCAAGAGAAATTTTATTGTAGCATTTATCAAGGAGAAAATTAATTTATATCAGCATTTATCAGGCAGAAAATTAATTTACAGCAGCATTAATTTCAGCATTAAATGATTGTACCAAATTTCTCAATTTCTGTGCCCACCTCGATTTTCGTACCCACCTTGAATTTCGTGCCCACCTCAATTTTTGTGCCCAGCTGACTGTATAGACTATACAAAATGTACGTACTTTATGGATTTTTGTGCCCAAAAAAAAATTCTTCTTGAAAATCATGCTCAAAAAATTTTTCTCGAAATTTGTGCCACTGTTGCATCGTATGAATTGTACAGCACAGTTCTACTCAGGAGGAATAAATGCCTTGGGAAACATGCCCAGCAGCTTGGGATTCACGCCCTCTTGAGAAAAAAAGTTCTCCTTGGAATTCATGCCCACTTGAGAAAAATTGCAGCTCCCTCTCTGCAAATAACTCAGCCAAATGCTCACTCTTGGAAATGCTTTCCTTCAACTTGTCTTGCACACTACCCTAGGTTCTCTCTTATAACTTGAGAGTGACTTTTCACCTTCCCCGTTCCCTAAATCCAAAAGCCAAGATTACATCTTGCCTTTCCAAGATCAAGGGTTAAGAAACTTTCCTCCCAAAAGCGATTACATTTAATTTTAATAAAGTCACATTTACTTTATGAAACAAGTGCACTTTATCTCATAAAGTCACTTTATAAAATTAAAACAAGGGAATACTTTATAAAAAGTCGCATTTACATAAGAGTCACTTTAAACTTCAAAAAACAACATTACAAAGTAAAGTAGCCTAGCTAGTGCTTGGTCCTTTCCGCATACAAGACAAATATGTGTGAAGTGCCTCTAGAGCTAAATCTCTAACACAAGTAAAGTGAGAATCTTCAAAGAACACTTAAACATTTTAAGTGAAACCTAGTCACAAATTACGATAAACTAATTGCAAGAATAACAATGGATAAGAGCTAGACACTCAAACAATTAGATGTCGAGAACTAAGTGATTCTGCTCACAACGAATAGTGGTAAAAACCACTTTAAATGAGTGGTAAGTGTTACCAACTAGGTTGCACTCAGTTGGACTTTCAAGTGAGCCACCTGCTGCAGCTGCAACTATTTTCCCAAATTTTTTAAAATTTTGGACCCTCCTTTTAATTTTATCTTGCCTGGGAGTGTTTGGATTCCTGAACTCTGTCTTTCCTCTGTTACAAATTTGGATTTTACTAAATTTGAATTGAGTTCAGTTGTTTACCACTTTCGGAGGTTGAATGATATAAAACTGCCAATGCTTTTGACTATGGAACGTAACATTTTTTATTTTTCAATGGTTTGGTTTTATCGCTGTCGAAGGTTTGTTGAAGATTAAAGTCGGGGTTTTAGTTCTCTGTGCCGCCGCTGTTTCGGAGATGAAACGAACTAATTTTACCACTGCACAACTTTAAAGTCTTTCGAACACTTAACGTTTTCGATGATTTTTTCCTGTTTCGATGATTTTTTTCTGACCGCTATCGAAAGTCCATTTATGTGTGAATCGGGGCATTAGTTTTTATATCGCCGTTGTTTCGGAGGGCAAATAGAGAGTGTGCCGATGGCTAGTTCTGATTTTCGCCGATGCCTTTGTTTTAATGATCAAACTTTTGACTTTGCGATATTTTTGTTTTTTCGCTATCGGAGCGGTGTTGATGATTGATTGGAGGACTAATCCTTTTTGTTGCCGACACAGCGGTAGCGTTAAGCTGTAACTCGCCGCTCTATAGTCCTTAGTTCTTCTGATCGCCGATGTTTTTCTATTATCGCGGAAACCTTCAGCTTTGTCTTGCCGATGATTAGTGGTTTTGAGCTCCAACCTTTAGCTTTAGAGTTGCCAACCGCCGACGATTTTCATTTGATCGCGGAGGCCGTAGTCTGACGGTCTTCCACCGTTGCGGCTCCATAGTGAACTAGTCATCCGATGCTATAGTACTTCCGCCCGCCGAAGTGGATTATCTGCCCGATGCTTAGCGTTTATTGCTTTCGACTGCCGGTAGGGTTTTCCCGCCATTTTTGTTGTGCTTTCACCAATGTTATCAGAACCGGCGCGGAACCGGCAAAACCGACCGGTCTGACTGGTTCACAGGGTCAACCGGTCCGGTT
>LPNX010505617.1:140155-161458 GCA_001517045.1 Pseudotsuga menziesii
TTTTCCGGTTCCGGTCCGGTTCACATTTTGGGCTTCGCCGGTTCGATGACCGGTCCGGTTCTGATAACATTGGCTTTCACTCTATTTTATGGAATGGCGGAGATTTCCCGTGGATGCTGGTCGAGTCGAGGTTGTTCTGCAAGAAAGAGTGCAGCTTGCGGTTTGGTTTGTTGAGGAGTGTCGGTTACATTGTCTTGGTTCGTGCTTTCTTAGGAGGGTTTCAAGTTAGTTCAGTTGCGGCCTGGTTGTAGATGAAGAGTCTGTTCTATCGGGATTGTGGTTTTAGTGGGACAGTGGATTTAACGGATTTCAAGATACGAACTTGCAGGATTTCCTTTGCATTATCATTTTTTCCTTTCATGCATTAATATATATCATAGTTCATTTTACAGGATGTATGTTTTGATACAGTTTGTTTTACTTTGTCAAACACTAAGTGGCCTAAGAACAGGCTATATTTATCACAGGATGATTGCTGCTGCAAAGAAGATATGTCTAAAAGGGAGGCAGCAAGGAAGGAAGTGGCCAGAGAATGAAGAAGCAGAGATAGAGAAAAGAAGAAGAAAGTGAAGGTTTAAACTCAACAAGATCTAAAAAAAGGGACCAATGGATTACTGACCATAATCAGTGGCAGCAGAGGCCCAGGCTTGGGAAAAGTTCATCGGCAACCAAGTTAGTCCCTCTTTATAAAAGTGCTATTAAATTTTAGTTTAATGTAACGTATTGTATAGCACTCACTAAAAGACAAAATTGTGGATTTAAACGGTTGGGGAAGCCCAAAGGTCACCGAAGAGCAGCCCAAAGGTTTTGTTGTTTTGTATAAATTTAGGAGAGTTAGATAAGGAAAAAGACTTTTTCCCATTGAGATTTGTGAGAACATGTTGTAAGAAGAACTATTTCTTTTTGCAATAAGAATTACAAGTTTCCTGTTGGAGAAAGCTTGGTGGAACTTTTCAAATGTTGTGCTATGGATTTGTTGAATGTGAACTATTTCGTTTTCAGCTTTGTGTCCATTAACTGTGAGATCGTTCTAACTCTTTGAACCTATGTTCTTGTTATGAATGCGCTCTAGTTTATTCTATGAAATTTCCACTATGAGTAATGAAGGCTTTTCATAAACAATAAGCTATCTTGTTGTTCATCTATCTATTAATGTTTATGTGTTTTGAAATAAGTAACAGCTATCTGTGATTTTTCTTAATGCATGAGCAGAAATACATTACTCAGTTGATAAATGATAATCTTGCTCCCTAGGGATAGGTTAGATAGTTAGTTTTAGTTTCTTGCTGTGTGTGATTTAGATGCGAGAGAGTTAAGACAAGAGGTAAGATCCTACGCATCACATTGTGACCGCTCCTCGTATTCTCTATCAATCTGCATTCTTAGATAGGCACTTGCATATCATACTTAAATTCAAAAACTAAAAATATACACGGAGGACCGGGCCGTAACCGGTAAAACCTTTATTTTGTTACTTGACCTACGGTAGCCGGACCGTAAACTGGACGGATTCCCCATACCAAACAGTAACGGGCTAGCTGAGAACATTTACTGGAGAGAATCCCTCACTGTTGTTACCTTCGATTTTCCAGGCCTCAACAGTTTTTGGCGCTAGAAGGAGGGCCGCCAGTGCATAGCTAGTCGAGGAAACCTATTTCCTCGAAATTACTCCACCAGTGATAGTTTTGAAAGCGGTTTGTTTTCCAATCCAATTCTTGAAGAGAAGGGTAAAGAGCTTTTGTATCCTGTCGATAACTAAGTAGTTAACAATTTGAGAAGAATTACTAGGGCTTATGCGAAGAAGATCGAAGGACTACCAATCCAATTCTTGAAGAGAAGGGTAAAGAGCTTTTGTATCCTGTTGATAACGAAGTAGTTAACGATTTGAGAAGAATTACTAGGGCTTATGCGAAGAAGATCGGAGGATTACCAATTATCCCTGCCTTACCCAGAAGAGAATATCAAAAGAAAGACCATCCTATATTGGAAGACGCAATGTTGGTTGAAGATTTTGAAGAACTGGTAGAAACAGCCTTACAGGAAGTTGTTCAGCCTATGAATCAGTTGAACCCAGATACACCCTATTGTTCGCCTGTTCATACCCCTATTCATTCACCACCTTACTCTCCACTAAAAATCATGGCTAATGTAAACGCAAATCAGCCACCCAACCCACCAAATCCACCACCTGCTTGGAAGGCTAGGTCACCTTTAAACCTGGCACCTCCTTTGCATGACTTACCTCAGGCTTTTGAGAAAATGTTGCCTAAGTTTGACCCAAGTGAAAAGATTTTGGTAGATGATCATTTGCAAAGCTTTTATTTGGCTATAGAAGGACTAAGGGCTGGAGAACATGAAGATGTAGTCTGCAGATTGTTTCCACATGCCCTCAAAGGAGCAGCAGACTCATGGTATTTTGCTCTGCCTACGAACTCGATCACAGACTGGGACACATTTGAAAGAATATTCAGAAGTAAATATGCAACCCAGAAAACTCATGTAGCTCTAATGAAAGGGTTGTGCGCTTTAAAGAAAGAAAGAAAAGAAAAAGTGCATAGTTTCACCCAAAGGTTTGTTGTTTATCTTAAAAAAAATTATGCAACTGATAACCCCTCTAATAAAGTTCTGATTGAATACTATACTTCAGCTCTAGGGCCTGACTTGGCCATGTTTGCCAAGATGACAGTCAAACCTACGTTATCAGAGACTTATGAAGAAGCTGAGAGAGTAGAAGTTGAAAAAGAGTGCATAGAAGATTACCCTAAGCAGTCAAGAGAAAAAACTTTTGGTAAGAAAGCCTTATTACTATCTAAGCCGAAGGAGGAGCAGTCACATGACTTTGAAGGAATGTTGAAAATGATGCAGAAACTATCTAACAGAGTGATAGATTTGGAAAAAGAAAAGGAGGCTCAGAAAGCATATAAGCCTTACTATAAAAGAAGAGAGGACAACAATCAATCTAAACCTCCTCCACACAGTCTTGCATCAATGAATTTAACGGAGGTAGGTATGGATAATTTTTGCACCTTTCATCAGCAGCCCCATTTTGAGAAAAATTGTCCTCAATGGATAAATTTGATGACATTAGTAATGAATCAGCTATTGGACTCCAAACTAACAAAAGCTGATGATGAGGAAGAAAAGGGTAATAAATCCACAGAGAAGCAAGAAAAGGATGCTTTGGTGTTATGGGATTGTGTCTCACTAATTGATACAGAAGAGGAAGGTTCACTGAAACAAGAAGAAACATCAGAAACAAATGTGGCAACGAGAAGTCAAGGTTTGTTAAATAAAGACAATTCAATACTTCCGAAAATTAAGAAATTGCAAGAGAATGTGAAGAAGATACATAAGAACAACACAGCTGATAAAATTCCTGAATTTACCATTACCAGTCAAGATCCGAAGCAAATCAACATGCTTGTTAAGCCTGTTGAAGAGAAGGTTGCTAAATGTCAAGGAAAATCTCAAAGCCCCTGAGATGGGGTACGATATTGTGGAGGACATTAAAAAGGCTAAGTTTTATTTCGTTATTTGAAATGTGTAATGTACCTCAACAGAAAGAAAAATTGTTAAAAGCGCTTGAAGTACCAGAGGAAGAGCTTCCCACTAACAACTAACCTGTAGAAGAAATTGTTGAAGCAAGTGTGGGAGGTAAGGCTAGGTTTAAAACCCCACCATTCCTTTTGACTTTTGAGATTTTAAACCATAATGTGAAAAATTGTTTAGTACACTCAGGGTCAGCAATCAATGTTATGCCACTTTCAGTTTGCAAGAAGATCAATGGACAACCTAAACCAACTACTTGGCAAGTTACTCAGCTAGACAGGACCAATGCGAAAGTAGTCGAGGAAATGGAGGATGTTCTGATTCGCTTATCTGCCAATGAAAAGATATGTCAGTACATTGATATTGTAGTAGCAGACATTCCTGATGTTTATGACTTGTTTTGAATCGAGACTGGTCAGCAAGGCTAAAAGGATACTTCACATCAGATTGGTCACATCTGTGGTTGCCTCATAAGGGAAGTCCAAATCAGATTAAAATATTAAGAAAGCCCCACATGAAGCACAATGTTACTCAATTGGAAGAAAAAAATGAACCAGTGACTTCTGTGTTGGGAAATTATCTAATTGAACTAGAACCAGGAATCTACCAAGCAAAAGAAGCTAGCAGTACACCAAACACCCAGCCCGATCTCCTTCGATTTTCACGGGCTGATGAGATTGATTGTAAAATAGTAGATGTAGTTCTTGATTCAAGTACAGCAGGATTAGATAATGGGTAGGCCTTTTCAGTCAAGCCCAGCCCCTCAACCTACAAAGGGTCAAATTTACGGGGGTGGGCAAAGAACTAACCAATTAGTGTTTTAGTTCTCAAAGTTTTTTTTTTTCTTGATTATCTTGCACATAGATAAACTGTTTTGGTTGTTTATTTTTTATTTATTTTATTTCTATTTGTTTTTAGTTAGATTTTGATTGATTTAAATAAAAGAAGCAAACCTTTGGTTGCATGGAGAGCATCAGAATTCTAGATTAACTAAAATCCTTGGTTATAAGACTGTGTACTATTGATTTAATCTGAAGGAACTTCTTCTAGTTCGGCAGTTTTCCTAAATGGCTATGAACACATTGAAGTCCTACTTAATCCTTGTAAAATAACTTAGGATCAAAAGGTCTGGAATACTATTTCGAGGCTCCATCCATCTCACATTTAAAAATGTCTTAGGGGGTGACAGCAAAAGACCCATGGAAAGGAAGCAAGGTAAACAGTATATTATATATAAATGATCCCATGCCAAGATTTGAAAGCCAAAAGGCAAATAAGAGTCAAAAATCTCCTAAGAAAGCAATATGTATCAAAACAAAGTACTAAACCATATGAGTACAAAATTGCCAAAGTTCTTCTCCGTCCGTGAGCTGAAAATTAAATACATCTCTCACACAAAAGGACACTATGGATAGCAGAGCCTGAATAAAAAATTCAGAAAGAAAGGCATGCAGGAGGACTCAAAAGAGACAAAAAAGTCCAAAAGCACAAAAAGTACAAAATGGCATGGGAATGAGGAACAAATGAATATTTATGTTTACCATATGTTACAATCCTGTGGTGTCCAAGCTGGAAGCTGCCCGAAGACAAAGGTAAAAAATGAAACCCATATTCCTGGCCTCAAAAGAGTTATCTTGACTTTGAAATCTTGGTTTCCATTTTCCTAAATTGGACTATCATCAATGATTAAAAGTACATATATTTGCCATTTGAGAAATCCAGACATCTAGAAAAATTCAACATGTTGGTTTCATTGTCAAACAGTCTGTTACTTAATGAAGAAATTGTCTAGAGATCTGGGTTCACCAGGTAGTCGCTAATTGTTGCAGCTGCAACTATTTTCCCAAATTTTTTAAAATTTTGGACCCTCCTTTTAATTTTATCTTGCCTGGGAGTGTTTGGATTCCTGAACTCTGTCTTTCCTCTGTTACAAATTTGGATTTTCCTGAGTTTGAATTGAGTTCAATTGGTTACCACTTTCAAAGGTTGAATGATATAAAACTGCCAATGCTTTTGACTATGGAACATAACATTTTTTATTTTTCAATGGTTTGGTTTTATCGTTGTCGGAGGTTTGTTGAAGATTAAAGTCGGGGTTTTAGTTCTCTGTGCCGCCGCTGTTTCGGAGATGAAACAAACTAATTTTACCACTGCACAACTTTAAAGTCTTTCGAACACTTAACGTTTTCGATGATTTTTTTCTGATCGCTATCGGAAGTCCATTTATGTGTGAATCGAGGCATTAGTTTTTATATCGCCACTGTTTCGGAGGGCAAATAGAGAGTGTGCCGATGGCTAGTTCTGATTTTCGCCGATGCCTTTGTTTTATTGATCAAACTTTTGACTTTGCGATATTTTTGTTTTTTCGCTATCGAAGCGGTGTTGATGATTAATCAGAGGACTACTCCTTTTTGTTGCCGACATGGCGGCAACGTTAAGCTGTAACTCGCCAATCCGTAGTCCTTAGTTCTTCCGATCGCCGATGTTTTTCTATTCTCATGGAAACCTTCAACTTTGTCTCGCCGATGATTAGTGGTTCTGAGCTCCGACCTTTAGATTTAGAGTTGCCAACCGCTGACGATTTTCATTTGATCGCGGAGGCTGTACTCTGATGGTCTTCCACCGTTGCGGCTCCATAGTAAACTAGTCATCCGATGCTATAGTACTTCCGCCCGCCGAAGTGGATTATCTGCCCGATGCTTACCTTTTATTGCTTCTGACTGCCGATAGGGTTTTCCCGCCGTTTTTTTTGTGCTTTCACTCTAATTTATGGAATGGCGGAGATTTCCCGTGGATGTTGGTCGAGTCAGGGTTGTTCTGAGAGAAAGAGTGCAACTTGGGGTTTGGTTTGTTGAGGAGTGTTGGTTACATTGTCTTGGTTCGTGCTTTCTTAGCAGGGTTTCAAGTTAGTTCAAATGCGGCCTGGTTGTAGATGAAGAGTCTGTTCTATCGGGATTGTGGTTTTAGTGGGACAGTGGATTTAGCGGATTTCAAGATACGAACTTGCAGGATTTCCTTTGCATTATCATTTTTTCCTTTCATGCATTAATATATATCATAGTTCATTTTACAGGATGTATGTTTTGATACAGTTTGTTTTACTTTGTCAAATGCTAAGTGGCCTAAGAACACGTTGTGTTTATCGCAGGATGATTGCTGCTGCAAAGAAGATATGTCTAAAAGGGAGGCAGCAAGAAAGGAAGTGGTTGGAGAATGAAGAAGCAGAGATAAAGAAAAGAAGAAGAAAGTGAAGTTTTAAGCTCAACAAGATCTAAAAAATAAGGACCAACGGATTAATGACCATAATCAATAGCAGCAGAGGCCCAGGTTTGGGAAAAATTCATCGACGACCAAGCTGGTCCCTCTTTATAAAAGTGCTATTAAATTTTAGTTTAATGTAACGTGTTACCAACTTTTCTGTACCATAGTTGGGTTACCTGAGGAGCCGCCGATTGACAGACTTGTTCAAAGTCCGATTCCAGTATATCAGTTGATCTGTCTGCTTGTCTAGCCAATATTGGCTAGTCACTTTTATATTTGAATAATTTTGACCATGGCCCCGCGGGGTTTGTAATAAAATGTGCTAGTTGGATATTTTTGAGTGGTTCGGTCTCCTAAGACGTAGAATCGCAATTAGGGTATTCCAGGGAGTTTTTTGCCCTTAAAAATTATGCTTTGCCTTCAGCCGAGTATAATTGACGAGGTTTTCTCCCGCTTCCTCCGAAGCTGGAATGCCCGATGTTGAATTCTGGGCCTTGGGGGGTTATTAGAGCCCAACTGAGTGTTATAAGCCTACTAGACATTATTTAGATAGATCATGGTCATGTCCTAAGTCATCTGGACACATAAAAAAAAATTCGAAAAAATCTTTTTCGAACAGTGAAATTTTTATTTTTTTTAATTTTTTAATTTTTATTTACTTTTCCTAAGTTTTTTGGGTTAATTTTTCCATAAATTAAATGGGAAAAACCCGTTCGTGATCCGAACTCAGAATTCAATGATTGAAGGCTCTAACCTTAAGCCAAAAATTATTCTTGATCAGCCAGCCAGTCAGAACCAACTTTCAGATCAGCAATCGAACACATAATGCATTTTTACTCAAAAAAGTCAGTTTTGAGTAAAAAATGATTTTTATTAAAAAATTATTTTTATTAAAAAAAAAATGATTATTTTGAAGAAAACTAAAACTCTCCAAATTAATCCAAATTCAGTAAAATAAAAGGCTAAATGACATCTCATGGAACACTTATGATGATTGGAGTTATCATAACTCAGCTTCAGTCATCATTAAGAGAGCAATTAATTTATTATCAGTTATCAGACATGTCATCTCCAGCTAAAGATGAGATGGAGAGCTCTCATTGGTCCGGTGATTTGATCGAGGTGAAGATTGAAGCTTACACCATCAGTGGGCTTCCCAAACCTAGCTCAAGCTCTTGCCAGACCTAAAGGATGAGCTTACCTACATCCAGACTCACACATGTGGCCTCATCCTTGGCTTGTTTTCAGTGCACAGGTTTGGAGTGGGGGCTCCTTGCCTAGGTGGAAGCCTCCCCTCACTCCCGGTTCTCCAGTTTAGGTCTGGGCTCTTTGTTAGGTGGCTAAGCTGGTTAGGGTTAATTTTTTGGTTTTAGGGTTTTAGCACTCTCTCATTTGTTAAAAAGAGGCTCTTTCAGCTCTATTTGCATGGAACTTTTGTGCTGGAGTTACTCTACAAAAATTGTAATAAGCTTTGCTTACATTTGATTAATAAGATTTTCGACTTTGGAGGTCCATCTCTTTTTGAATATGGTGAATGTTCTATGGTTGAGGTGATACTATTCCTAAACCCTTTACTCTTTCTTTTTACTTGAATGAGATCTAGTTATATGTTAAGCTCAAGAGGGCCACTATTGGCACGGTAGATTAGCTGTTTGTAGTTTCAATTCAGTGATTTATGCAAAGTAGGTTATAATCGTGATGAATATGAGTAGTTAGTTATACGTAGTATTGATTTCGATTGAGTTTCCTTTGCTTACTTTTCATATATATGATCTCACTTGTATTTGAGTTTTGGTATTAGCAGGTCACAGGTTGAAGAAGGGTGCGAGTTCAGTTACATCCAGCCCAAGCTTCAAGCAACCTACAATTTAACATATTATAATTGCAGGGCCTACAAGATCGATCTCTTCCCATTCGAAAGAAAGCTGAAGTCTTCCTCCATCTCTTGTGTTCCATCCACAAGAAAACCTACTTCTTTACCTTTCTTCTTTAAATTTTGTACTTGCTCATAAAATAGATCTAAGCTTCAAATCTCTATTATTTCAGATCTGTTTTTAGGGCCTTTGCTAGATCTAGTTTACTTTTTTAGATCTAGGGAAAAGTTTTATGCTTTGCACGTAAAATCAAAACAAAACAAAAAATTCTAAGTATAAATTTTTTTTTCAAAAATTTTATTTTTTTTTTTAAAAAAAAAATTTTGTGCATTGTCTTTCCTACCATATTCTAACAATACATGCTTGTTGATTTTTTACTTTTGTGACAGGTACAGCGGAAAAACTGGCAAAATTTTGAAGAAGCAAGCCCTAAAAAACTATAAATTCCCTCTTAATCTTTTCCCCTTCTACAGATTGCTCCAAAGACCTTTCAAGATCAAAGAAAAGGAAGCAAAAAGAGCAGCAAAAAAAGAAAGCATTGTAACTAAATAAATAAAAAGCAAGTGGGATTACGGCTCCCACACCTCTCTTCCCCCATTTGGGGGAAGCTTGTATCGTCTCCCATTTTCATGCTTTGATTCATGTTTTGCTGAAAGTAGGATAGAGTAATTTATAATCTTTAGAAGTTTTCCTTTTTAACTTGATAGTTTATTTGCTAATTAGTTTATCATACATGAAAAATGAAGAAAAATATTTGATTTGATTATTTATTTAAGTATTGTACAATTTTCGGTTTTTTTGTATACTTACCCCCTTGCTTTCCCGATTAGGGCCCTAAAAAGCTTGAAAGAGACTCTTGGGTAGTTAGATTGTTATTGTTTTATTTCTTTCATTTTAGCTTAACAAACTAAGTAAAACTCTTGAATTTGCAGTAACAAAAGTCAAGAGCACTCTCTATCGGAGAGCATCATTAGTTTTGCACATCTTTGCATTAGGCATTTAGATTAATTAAGTCTCTTGAACCTTTGTCATAAGACAAGGTCAAGAGCACTCTCTGTCGGAGAGTCTAATTAATTAACTTAATAAAACCTTCAACACACACACCCCTTTAATTAATTTACTCCTTCCCTCCTTGCCGGAGTATGCTCTAACCGGTCTCAGATCGGAGTACCCAGAAACGGCACTGGATCTTTAAACCCTGCAAGAGTGACCTAATAATACTTAACACCCCGTAACCAACGCATCGGCGTTGTAGGGATTCTTCCAAAGTACTTCCTAATAGAGGCGTCGAAACCTCCCCCTGTCTTAGATTCTTGGCTAGCTGGTCAATCTTTGCGATACCAGCCTAGGATATTGGGCGGGCCCGACATGTCTTCAACGGAGGGAACTTAGAAGAGTCTCCCGGCTTTGATAAACCTTCGTTGACACCTTAATCAAGAACACATAAAAACCTTAAAACCTACCAAGAGCACTTGCATCACCTAACATTCACTAGCTTGATTTCTAAACTTGCGTTTAATTCTCTGGCGCATTTCAGCTTCATTGACTCCATAAGGCACTGATCATTTTTAATTTGCATAATTATATTATTTGATCAATGGTCTATGGTTTATCATAATTTCTTTCTCTGAATGCACTATTAAAGTCTGGAATTTTTGCTTATCTTTGTAACCTCTTGTTAGCAACGTGGATTGCTTTTGATTTAGTGTCATATTCATAATAAACAAACACTTCAAATCATAATAACTCATAAACAACACCCATCCGCATCCGCAACTAATCAAAACACTTTAACAACTTAAGAGCCATAGAAACTCTTTTGTAGGGACTACCCCCCTTGGCTTCGTTAGGAGTTAGCCTAAACGGAGGAGCTTGGAGTAGGTGACAGTACCTAGCTCTATGCTTGCCTCCAAGGTCACACCTCTCCCACTTTCCTAAGTGAGGAGACAGCTTTCGAAAGATTTATGCTGCTGGTGTGCAATCGACAGACAACATAACGTATTGTACAGCACTCACTAAAAGACAAAATTGTGGATTTAAACGGTTGGGAAAGCCCAAAGGTCAACGGAGAGCAACCCAAAGGTTTTGCTGTTTTGTATAAATTTAGGAGAGTTAGATAGGGAAAAGGACTTTTTCCCAATGAGATTTGTGAGAACATGTTGTAAGAAGAACTATTTCCTTTTGCAATAAGAATTACAAGTTTCCTGTTGGAGAAAGCTTGGTGGAACTTTTCAAATGTTGTGCTATGGATTTGTTGAATGTGAACTATTTCGTTTTCAGCTTTGTGTCCATTAACTGTGAGATCGTTCTAACTCTTTGAACCTATGTTCTTGTAATGAATGCGCTCTAGTTTATTCTATGAAATTTCCACTATGAGTAATGAAGGCTTTTCATAAACAATAAGCTATATTGTTGTTCATCTATCTATTAATGTTTATGTGTTTTGAAATAAGTAACAGCTATCTGTGATTTTTCTTAATGCATGACCAGAAATACATTACTCAGTTGATAAATGATAATCTTGCTCCCTAGGGATAGGTTAGATAGTTAGCTTTAGTTTCTTGCTGTGTGTGATTTAGAGAGAGTTAAGACGAGAGGTAAGAACCTGCACATCACATTGTGACCGCTCCTCGTATTCTCTATCAATCTGCATTCTTAGATAGGCACTTGCATATCATACCTAAATTCAAAAACTAAAAATATACACGGTAGACCGGGCCATAACTGGTAAAACCTTTATTTTGTTACTTGACCTACAGTAGCCGGACCGTAAACCGAACGGATTCCCCATACCAAACAGTAACGAGCTAGTTGGGAACGTTTACTGGGGAGAATATCTAACTGTTGTTACCTGCGATTTTTCAGGCCTCAACACCACCAAAGATGAACAAGTACATGTTCAAATTCTGAGTTCAAAAGTCCATTCAGGCCTTCCAAGCGCCTTTTTACTTTTTTTTACCACATGTTCATACCTCGCGGGGAAGTTGTAAAAATGTACTACCACGGATTTTTTGTAAAAAACTTGGCTTCCTAGGACTTAAACATCAATTCGGGTATTCCAAGGTGTTTGTTCCTTGTTAATTATATGTTGTTGAATAAACAACTTATAATTTTCGAGTTTTTCACCTGCTCCTCCAAAGCTAAAATGGTTGTCTTGGTGATTAGGCCTTTGAAGGTTATTAAAGTTCACGTGTCAATGTATATGAACATGTTAGACATTAATCTTGAGTCATATGGACATGTACTAGGTCCCCCAAGGTTTTATTTTAAAATTTGGGAAAATTATTTTTTCCCGTAAAGTTGGGCTATTTTTTTAAAGTTCAATTGAGAAAATTAAAAATGTAATAAAAGTGTTGTCTAGAGTCCGAATTTGCCATGGGGGTGCTCGTTTTCACATGTAGAGCACCCACTTTACCCTAGACCCACTTTCCTAAGTTTTCAAGTAATTATTTTTCTCCAAAATTGAATATTAGCCGAAAATGGCAAAAAGACCAAAAAAATGGAAAAATAATGAAAAAGACAAATTCCTAAATCAAAGGAAGTTTGTCTGGGACATGCCGAGTGAGTTGGAATATTAACTAGAGAAGAAGGTGACTTCATTGAGCTCTAAGGCATCTTGATTTGGTGAAGATTTGATAGGTGGCGACTTCATGTGAACTTGAGGATGTGCCCCTCCTTCATGCTTGATGTGTTGGGTATGAGGCACTTCAAACTTGGCGAGTTGGCTTGCTAGGTGAGGGCTCATCTCCTTGGGGAGATGTGGCACCTCTTTCTTCCATCAAACTCGTGCTCAAACCCTAAATCATCTCAGGGACCCAACTTCTACTTTCAATTGAAGATGCACCCCCCTAGGTTCCTCTTGCTATAAATAACGCATTGCTCTTGTTAGTTTTTATAACTCAGTTGATCCTTCCCCATGATTTTGATGTCACATGGGGGGGGCATAAATTGTATTTTCCTAGGAAACTTTTAAGGAAACTTTTTTAATGTAAAGTGACTTTATGTTTTAAAAGTGAGTTTGTACATTATCATTAAAGTGAGATTTAAGTTGTGAGGCCCAAATATTTAATGTGCACTTTATTAATAACAGTGAGTTTATATTGTGTAATTAATAAGAATCCTAGGATCTAATCAATCTCATCCTTTGATTAAATAGTTATGATAGTTAGGATTAGGGTTTTGTTGCAGCTGCAACTATTTCCCCAAATTTTTTGAAATTTTGAACCCTCCTTTTGTTTGGATTCATGAATTCTGTTTGTTTTCTTACTGCTGCAAGTTGGATTGTTTTGAGGACAATTGTTTTCGTGCTTTTCGAAAAATTGCTTATGTCTGAAACTGTTTGATTTTGCCCGTTTGATTGGTGATTTCTTTCTTTGATATCGGAAGTCTATTTCGTTTTTTTCGCCGTTGTTTTTGAGGTGAAACAAGCTTTTCGTCGCTATTTTTTCGGAGACCATTTAAACAACGCTTCGGAGCCATCTTTCCTTATGGAGCCTCCGTTGCGGAAGCTGAACGATGAGTGTTATGCCGGATAGTTTGGACTTCTTCGATGTCGTGTTGTTATTGTTTTGACTTGTTTTGCATTGTCGGAGGTCAGTCGGAGTTGAGTCGGGGTTATTTGATCTTTGTGAAGCCGCTGTGTTGGAAGTAAGACAAGCTTTTTAAGCCGCTGCAACTTTAAGTTTTCCGAGCACTTAGCGTTTTCACGATTTTTTTGCGCCATATCGGAAGGTTCTATAACTTTGATCGAGGGTGGTAGTTTGATTGCCTTCCGCCATTGCGGCTCCCGAGTAAACTAAGTATCCGCTCTGTAGCCGTCCCACCCGCCGACGTTTTGTTGGGTTTCGCCGTTATGTTTTTATTCACCGCAGAGTCCGTAGTCTTTCCGTCTTCCGCCATTACGGCTGCGTACTGCGCTAACCTCCCGACGCTATGTCGCCCTGGTCGTCGACGAGAAGTTTCCGCCCGATGCTTTAGTGTTTAGTCTTTCGGCCACTGATAGGCTTAATGGTCCTGCGGAACTCGTTGTGCGGAACTCGTTGTCCGTCTGAAGCCCTCCGTTGCGAATGTTCCTTAAACTATTCTCCCGATGTTTTAATGGTTCTAGCTGTCGATGAGGTTTTTTCCCACCTTTTTGTGAGTTTTTAACTTTTCTTTGGGCGGCAGTGGTTTCTGTTTCGTGTTAAGGATTTTGCGACAAAAGCACTGTGCAGGGCCTCATTTTGTTGATTAAGTTTTATTGTTAATATGGTTTAGAAGACGCAGTCCTAATAAATGTTAAATTTTGCAGATGGACTCAAAAGATTCCTCAAATTACTGCTGCGAGGAGACATAACTGAAGAATAAAGCTGAGGAGAGTTGACCGAAGAATGACAAGCAGAGTTTTTTCTGAAATTAACGAGAGCTAAGAAAGGATGAATAAAAGACGAGGCAAAACCGGTGGCGATAGAAGTCCAGGCTTGGAAAGGGCCCGTCAGTTACTAAGTTGGCCCCGTTTTATGAAGTACTCATAAATCTTAATCCGAAATGTAACGCATCATGCGAATCATGAGCACTCATAAGAGAACAAAATTGGGAGACTAAATGGTTTTGGGGGGCCCAAGAGTCATTCATGGGCAGCCCAACAGTTTGGTTCTTTTTGTATAAATATAGAAGATCTAGATAAGAACAAGGACTTTTTCCCAGTTAGATTGGAAGACATATTGTAAGAAGAACTATTTCCTTTTGCAATAGAAAATTACAATTTGCCTGTTGGAGAAAGCTTGGTGCAATGTTCAAATGTTATCCTATGGATTTGTTGACGAGGAACTATTTCGTTTTCAGCTTTTTGTCCATTAACTATGAGATCGTTCTAACTCTTTGAACCTAAGCTCTCGTCTAAATGATCTCTGGTTTATTTTATGAAAATTTCCACTATGAGTGATGAATGTTGTTCATAAGCAATTGGCTATCTGGTTGTTTAAATATTTCTAAACGTTCATGTGTTTTGAAGGAAGCATCAGCTATCTGTGATTTCTTTGTATAATGCATGCACAAAATACATTGCTCATCAATAAGTAATAATCTTGCTCCCTAGGGATAGGTTAGGTAGTTAGTTTTAATTTCTTGCTGTGTGTGATTTAGATGCATGAGAGTCTAAGACGAGAGGTAAGAACCTGCGCATCACATTGTGAATACTCCTTGCATTCTTTATCAATCTGCATCCTAGATAGGCACTTGCATATCATACTTAAAGTCAAAAATACAAAAATATACACGGTGGACCAGGCCGCAACCGGTAAAACCTTTTATTTTTGTTACTTGACCTACAGTAGCCGAACCGCAAACCAAACGGATTCCCTACACCAAACAGTCACGAGCTAGTTGGGAACGTTGACTAGAGAGAATCCCTTGCTGTTGTTGCCTGCGAATTTTCAGGCCTCAACAGTTTCTGGTGCTAGAAGGAGGGCCGCCAGTGTATGGCTGGCCAAGGAAACCCGTTTTCTCGAAATAACCCCACCAGTGATAAGTTTGAAAGCAGTTTCTATCATGATCATAATACTCAAGAGAATAGGAAACATCTATTTGCTGTGGACAACCAAGTGATAGATGACCTGAGAAGACACACTAGGGCATATGTGAAGAAGATTGGAGGATTACCAATTATTCTTGACTTGCCTAGAAGAGAATATAAAAGGAGAGACCGTCCCATACTGGAAGACTCAGTGTTGGTTGGAGATTTGGAAGAACTTGTAGAAACAGCCTTACAGGAGGTGGTTCAGCCTTTGAATCAAGTGGGCCCAGAGACACCTTACTATGCACCTGTTCGTACTCCTGTTTATTCACCACCTCACTCTCCACCCAGACTCATGGCAGTCGTAAACACAAATCAGCCACCCAACCCACCAAATCCACCACCTGCTTGGAAAGCTAGGTCGCCTTTAAACCTAACACCTCCGTTGCATGACTTACCCCAAGCCTTTGAGAAGATGCTGCCTAAGTTTGATCCAAATGAAGAGGTGCTAGTTGATGACCATTTACAAAGTTTTTATTTGGCAGTAGAAGGATTAAGGGCTAGGGAACATGAGGATGTAGTTTGTAGACTTTTCCAACACACCCTTAAAAGTGCAGCAGCATCATGGCATTTTGGTTTGCCTGCAAACTCTATCCCAGACTGGGATACTTTTGAAAAGATTTTTAGAAGTATGCAACTCAAAAAACGCATGCAGCTCTCATGAAAGGGTTGTGCGCCTTAAAGAAAGAAAGAAAAGAGAAGGTGCATAGTTTTACCCAAAGATTCGCAGCCTATCTTAAGAATTTTTCTTAAGCTGACAAACCCTTGGATAAGGTCCTAATTGAATATTATACCCCAGCTCTGGGACCCGAGTTGGCCATGTTTGCCAAAATGAAGGCCAAACCTACACTAGCAGAGACTTATGAAGAAGCGGAGAAGGTAGAGGCCGAAAAAGAAAGCATTGAGGATTATCCTGAGCGGTCAGGAGGAAAAAATGTTGGGAGAAAAGTTTTGTTATTTACTAATCCTAAGGAGGAGCAATTATCAGATTTCGAAGGAATGGCAAAAATGATGCAGAAGCTCTCTAATTGAATCATAGACTTGGAAAAGGACAAGGAAACCCAAAAGTTCTATAAACCTTATTACCAGAAAAGGGAAGACAACAATCAATCCCAACCCCCTCCTCACAATCCTGCATCTATGAACTTAACGGAGGTAGGAATGGATAACTTTTGCACTTTCCACCAACAACCCCATTCTGGAAAAAAATTGTCCTCAATGGATAAACTCAATCACGTTGGTTATGAATTAGCTGTTGGATTCTAAATTAA
This sequence comes from Pseudotsuga menziesii, assembly GCA_001517045.1. Taxonomy (NCBI): domain Eukaryota; kingdom Viridiplantae; phylum Streptophyta; class Pinopsida; order Pinales; family Pinaceae; genus Pseudotsuga; species Pseudotsuga menziesii. Next base: position 156,664 of record LPNX010505617.1, read on the forward strand.
CAGAAGATAAAGATGAAGAAGGGAAAGACAGCAATACATCAACGAAAAAACAGAAGGATGAGACCATGGTTTTATGGGACTGTGTTTCGTTGTTTGATGCCGAGGAGGAAAAGGATTTGAGACATGAGGGCATCCTGGAAGCAAACGTAACGACGAGAAGCCAGGGGTTGATTAAGGAAAACAGTCTTATGCTCCCAAAGATCAAAAAGACTTCGAAAGAATGTTAAGAAATTTAAAAACAACCCCCCAACTAATAAAATTCCGGAATTTACCATCACTAGTCAAGATCCCAGACAGACCAACATGCTTACTAAGCCTAATGAAGAAAAAATAAATAATGTTCAACCAAATCTCACCGAACATAAGATGGATTATGACATTGTGGAAGATATCAAAAAGGTAAAGGCAAACATCTCATTATTTGAAATGTGCAAGGTACCGAAGCAGAAAGAAAAGCTATTGAAAGCACTTGAAGTATCAGAGGAGAGGCTGCCTACTGACAATCAGCCCCAGGAAAAAAAAGAAATTAGTGAAGCAAGTATGGGAGGTAAGCCTAAAAGCAAGAATCCACCTTTTCTCCTCACTTTTGAAATTTTCAACCACAACGTACATAATTGCCTGGTAGACTTAGGGGCATCAGTCAACGTCATGCCACTGTCGGTTTGCAAAAAGATAAATGGGCAACCCAAACCATCTACTTGGAGGGTCGTTTAGTGGGATAGAAAGAACGTGAAAGTAATTGGGGAAATGGAGGATGTTCTTGTTCGTTTATCTTCGAATGATAAGGTGTGTCAATTTATTGATATTGTGGTGGCTGACATATCAGAAGCTTATGGGCTTGTTTTGAGCAGGGATTGGTCGGCAAAGCTGAACAGATATTTTGCTTCGGACTGGTCACATCTGTGGCTACCATATAAAGGAAGCCCAAATCAAATTAAAGTTTTGAGGGAGCCCCACATGAAACATAATGTTACTCAATTCGAGGGTAAAAATGAACCAATGGATTCTGTTTTGGGAAATTACTTTATTGCGCTGGAACCAGGAAATTATCAAGCGGAAGAAGTCAACGACGCATCAGACGCTCAGCCTGATCTCCTTCAGTTTTCACAGGCTGATGAAATTGATTGTAAAATAGTAGACTTAGCAGTAGAAGTAGATGTTAATTCTTGCACAATAGTCAGTGATTTTTTGACACTTTTCTTTGATGGCTCTAAAACTTTAGAAGGGTCGGGAACCCGCTGTGTCCTGATCGACCCTAAGAAAAACAAGTATTTTCTTTCATGTAGGTTAGAGTTTGAATGTACCAATAACACAGCTGAATATGAGGCATTAGTTCAAGGAATAAGGAAAGCAATTGAATTAAAAGTAAAAAATCTGAAGGTGTTTGGGGACTCTGAAATAATTGTAAAGCAAATTCGAAACCAAATACATTGCATTTCTCCTCATTTAAAAGCTTATCAAAAGAAAGTATGGGATTTACTTAAAGGTTTTAATGCATTTAACATTGTATCGATTCCAAGACTTAAAAATGCAGCAACTGACTTGTTGGCTACCTCAGCTGCGAGGCTTGTGCCTTCTAATAATCAATGCTCTGTTGAATTGCTTTTCAGGCCTTCAGTTGCAGACATGATAACCAATCTACGAGTGTTTGATGATGATCAGCAGATTATAGAATGCTTAACAAATGACGAGACTTTCAAAGGGGCAATTATTGATGATGAAGAACATCAGGCCGAGTTTAAATTCGATAACTTCATTCCTAAAGGAGTCAGGACATTAGAACGAATGTTTGATCTAAATGAGAAATTTAAAAGACCAGCGAATGTGAAGACTCATAGCTCGTCTCTACAATTTGAGTTGATTAACTTGGGGACTGAAAAGGAGCCTAAGTATGTGAGTTTGGGAAAGTGTTGCTCCCCAGGTGAAAGGAACAAGTTTATCAGTGTTTTCAAACAATACAAATATGTTTTTGCCTGGACGTATGAAAATCTGAAGACATATGACACCAATATTATCCAGCATGTTATCCCCATCAGATCTGGAATCAAACTGTATCAGCAGCCTTTAAGAAAAATGCATCCAAAATTAGAACCTTTAATGCAGAGTGAAGTCAAGAAACTATTGGATGTTGGGATTATCTTCAAGGTTAGACACTCGGAATGGGTTTCAAACCTACTTCCGGTAAGAAATCCGGGGAAATCAGGCTATGCGTGGATTTCAGGAACTTAAATCGCACTTCGGATAAAGATAATTATCCTGTTCCACCCATGGAGCAGATATTGCAAATGGTTTCGGGTTCTGAACTGTTCTCTTTATTAAATGGATTCTCAGGCTACAATCAAGTATTAATAGCCAAAGAAGACAGACTTAAAACGACGTTCAGAACCAGGTGGGGAACTTTTGCTTACAGGAAGGATGCCCTTTGGACTCATAAATGCTGGAGCAACTTTCCAGAGGGCTATGGACATAGCTTTCCGCGGTCTGATTGACCGCAGTGCTATAGTATACCTCAATGACATCACGATATTTTCAAAGAAAAGAGAGGAACACGCATTTTATTTAAAGCAGATTTTTGAATGCTGCCGAAAATATGGCATCTCACTAAACCCCAAGAAGTGCGTGTTTGCTGTTACAGAAGGTAAGTTGTTGGGTCACATGGTTTCTAAGAAGGGGATCTCCATAGACCCAGAAAGAATCAAAGCCATCGAACAGATTCCCTTACCCCATAATAAAAAGGGCATGCAGTCATTTATGGGGACAATAAACTTCATGCGACGGTTTGTGCCAAATTTCGCACAAATTGTTAAACCTTTACAGCAAATGGTAAAGCAAAGTGTACAATTCAAATGGTCTGATGTAGAGAAGAACACATTTAGCAAAATCAAAACAGCTGTTGCGCACGCACCCTCCCTCAAAAGTCCAGATTTTGAGAAAGACTTTATTTTGTACACTTTCGCATCTGATGATTCACTAGCAGTTGTGCTTACCCAGAGGGAAGATAGGGGAGATGAGTTCCCCATATCATTTATGAGCACTGGTTTGCAAGGGGCCGAATTGAATTAACCCAGCGATGGATAAACAAGCTTACGCAGTGTTTAAAGCGGTGAAACAATTCAGGCCATACATACTAAAGAACCGGACAAAAGTCATTGTTCCACACCCAACTGTGAGGTCTCTTTTCGTACAAAAGGAGTTAGGAGAAAGAAGAGGCAATTGGGTAACAGCTCTACAGGAGTATGACCTCGAATTCAAGCTAGCTTCTATAGTCAAAGGGCAAGGATTGTGCAGACTGATGGCTGAAGGTAGAAACATAACTGGGAAGACGAAGCTGAGTTACATTTGATGGATGTATGTCCCCTTTTCATAGCTCCGGACTCTTGGTATCGAGACCTCGTACATTACCTTCAGACGGGATTATTACCGGAACACTGGAAAGAAGAGCATTACGTCTTAAATCAGCCTCCTATCAGATTGTTGAAGGAATATTATTCAGAAATAATTATGATGGAGTTCTCCTTAGATGCTTAGAGAAAGAAGATGCGAAAAAGGTAATGATAGATTTACATGATGGGCCTACTGGAAGACATTTCTCCGGAGGTACAACAGCTCATAAAATTCTCAGAGCCGGATACTATTGGCCCACACTGTTCAAAGATGCACACACTCATGTCAGAAAGTGCGACATCTGCCAAAGGTGTGGTGGAAGACAAGTTAAAGTGGCAGGGCCATTAAAGCCTGTTATGATAACAAAACCTTTTGAGCAGTGGGGGATGGACATCATTGGAGAGATAAAGCCAAATTCTTCTTTGCAGCACAAATATATTCTAACAGCAACTGACTACTTCACTCGTTGGGTTGAAGCCATTCCATTGCGTAAAGTAAATGAAGATGTGGTCACGGACTTCTTGCAAGATCATATTATGACCAAGTTTGGAGTTCCAATTTCTTTAGTTTTCGATAATGCTACTTATTTTTCCTCGATTAGATTAACTGCATTTGCTCATGAAAAAAGAATTAAGTTGCATTACTCTGTAAATTACTATCCACAGAGAAATGGTTTGGCTGAATCTACTAACAAGAACCTGATTAGGATTTTAAAAAAGACGATGATAGAAAATCAGAGGAGTTGGCACCCAACATTACCAAATGCTCTGTGGGCTAATAGGGTCATGCCCAAGACTGCTTTAGGAGTATCCCCGTATACCCTTGCTTATGGAAAAGAGGCCATTCTACCCCCCAATATCATGCTACCCTCTGTTGCCGCCTAATTCACACTTTAAGACGCAGGAAAGTCACAACCTGCTATGTGTGTCCTTGGGGGCAAGCAAGAGCTGGGGACCACTGTCACCACAGTCTACAGCTCCTCCGTTTAGGCAAGATCCCAACAGAGCCAAGGGGGGTAGTCCCTATGGAAAGACTATGTTCCAGGTTTATTAATTAATTGAAGATTAATTAAAGGGATCTTTTTATTAAGATTACAAAATTATAAGACCAGTGCCTATATTAAATGGAGTCAAAAGATACAATGTGTAAACAATATGATTATGAACAGTAATGAAATAAAACAATATGATAAACAAATGAAACCAATTTGCGAGTTAGCCGAAAATCGTTATGAATACAGATTACTAAACCAGCAGTGAATTTAAATATGAAAAGGTTTAAGCAGTCAACATTCACCACATGCTCATTCGCAGAATCAAAAGTAAATAAATGTACTGAGAAATAAAGTGCTGGAAGCAAAAATTGTAGTGTTGTATTGTAGTAAAAGAGTGCTTGAAATAAATGTATTGTA
>LPNX010505646.1:0-136577 GCA_001517045.1 Pseudotsuga menziesii
CAGCCTTCCTCTAGTTCTTTGAATGTAGAAAAGGGGAAGGAAGTACCGAAAGAGCCCTTTGTGAATAGAGAGGTTGACAATGATGCACAAAGGGACAAAGTAATAAAGAAGGCGACTCCGGTTGAGGTGGAAAAGGCTAGTGCTGGTTTTAACCTGCAAAATGTGTTGTCTAAGCTGAAGATCTATGTTCCCTTTAATGAGTTATTGAGAAACACTAAATACAGAGATACTATTTCAAAAATGGTCAAAGACCAAGGTGAAGGGCAGTCTGACATTTTAAATTTGAATGATGATAATCCTGCTATCTCATTTGGATCAAAAGCTGAAAATTTAGAGGGTGAAGAGGTGCCTCCTTTCTACTTAAGTCTAAAGGTGCTTGACAAGGTGGTCCACAATGCCATGTTGGATTCCGGGGCGTCACATAATCTGATGCCCAAAGGAGTGGTAGAAATTTTAGGATTGGAGGTAACAAGGCCCTATAAAGATCTGTACTCTTTCGATTCCAAGAAGGTGAAATGCCTGGGACTAATTAAGGACATGGTGGTAACCTTGAACAAACTGCCTTCTAAGACCATAGTCATGGATGTGGTAGTGGCAGACATCCCACCCAAATTTGGGGTATTGCTGTCAAGATCTTGGACTTCCAAGCTGAAAGGTAGCTTGCAGATGGACATGTCATACACTACTATTCTAGTCCCAGATGGGAGCAGAAGGTTGTATAGCGAAAAGAGGACTCCTTATGTGGTTAGCAGTCAAGATAAGCCCAAAGTTCATCATATATATGCTGTTGACACTGATTTAGGATCTTCCATTTTATTTAATGAAGCTGCCCCACATGATTTGGAAGCTGTTTTGCAAAAGAAATATGAAGAACAGGAGAAGTCCGAGGAGAATAAAGAAAAAGAAGTTTTGGAACAGCAAGCCCTGGAAGCAAAACAGAAAAAAGAAGGCCAATGGATCATGTATTTTGACGGATCTGTTGCGAAGGTTGGTGCTGGGGCTGGTGTCTACATCATTTCTCCTATTCATGATTTCGAAGCTTTGTCATACAAATTGTTGTTTGAATGCACTAATAATGTAGCAGAGTATGAGGCCCTGTTATTAGGGCTACATGCTTTGAAAGATCTGGGGGCTCAAAGGGTCAAGATCTTGGGAGACTCCGAGTTGGTAATAAACCAGGTAAATGAGAGTTATCAAACCAAGCATCCTCGAATGAGGGCTTACAGAAATGAAGTATGGGATATGCTTGGAAATTTATTTACAGAGCATACAATTCAGGTGGTTCCCAGGGTTGATGATATGGTGGCTGATTCCTTAGCAGTATCCGCTGGAAAATTTGAGACCCCAATGACCAGTCAAAAGGAATACTAGGTGGAGATTTTGAACAGACCTTCTATCCCCGACAATTACAAATACTGGCAGGTGTTCGAAGATGATATGCAGATCCGAAGATTTCTAGAGTTGTCAGGAGAATTTGTGAATACTCAGGTTGAAAATGAAAATGGCAATGATAGGACCCCCGAAGATGACGAAGAAGCTGAATCAGAAGAAGATGCTAAGAAGTTGAGGAAAACTTTGGGAGGTAAAGATATCATCCAGCTCAAAAACAATTTCATACCAAGAGGCCTGATCCCTTTAGAAAGACTCTTTGATCAAAATGATGTTGCCAAGAACCCCAAAGTGAAACCGGTCGGTGATGCAGTTGAAGATAAAAATATTGGCACTGAGGAAAATCCTAAAATCATAAAACTATCCAAGAAGCTGCCTGAAAAAGAGAAAAGGGAGTATGTGGAGTTTATGAAAAGGTACACAGATGTGTTTGCCTGGAGTTATGAAGACCTCAAAGAGTATGGCACATCTATCATACAACACACTATTCCTATAAATCCTGGAGAGAGGCCTTTTAAACAGAAGCTCAGGAAGATCAACCCTAAATTGCTCCCTATCATTGAGAAGGAAATAAAGAAGTTGTTTGAGGCCAAGATTATTGTAACGCTCCGATTTTCTAAGTGGGTTGCCAATTTGGTCCCTGTCAGAAAGAAGAGTGGAGAGATAAGGATGTGCATAGATTTTTCTCAATTTGAATAAAGTCTCCATGAAAGATAACTATCCCCTACCCAAGATGGATCACATGCTGTAGCAAGTGGTAGGAGCTGAAAGGATTTCAATGCTGGATGGCTTCTCCGGGTATAACCAGATCAAAGTGTTACCAGAAGATCAGGAAAAGACTGCCTTTACTACACCATGGGGCACTTTCATGTATGCAAAGATGCCTTTTGGTTTAATGAATGCGGGGGCCACTTTCCAGCGAGCTATGGACATCGCTTTTGCAGGGGAAATTGGAGTTTTTGTGGTAATCTACATGGATGATATCACAGTCTACTCTAAGTCTGACAGAGAACACCTGCATCATCTTGAGAAGGTTTTCATGAAATGTAGGAAATATGGTATATCTCTGAATCCGAAGAAATCTAATTTTGCATTAGAGGAAGGAAAGCTGCTAGGCCATATAATATCCAAAGATGGCATAAAGATTGATCCTGAGAGAGTAAGTGCAATCCTGAAAGTGGGAGAGCCCAGAAGTAAAAAGGAGGTGCAGTCTTTTTTGGGACAAGTAAATTTCTTAAGGAGATTTATTCCAAGCTTTGCTGATATTTTGATGAATATTACTAATATGTTGAAAAAGGGTCATGAAATAAAGTGGAGTGCAGAAGCTAAGGAGTCATTTTGGGGAATCAAGAAAGCAATTTCAGAAGCCCCTGTTTTGGTAAGTCCAAATTTTGCCAAAGAATTTTCAATATTCTCCTATGCTTCGGAGCATACTATAGCAGCAGTGCTATTGTAGAAGAATGACGAAAACCAGGAACAACCTATAGCTTTATTCAGTAAGATACTTCGAGATGGAGAATTGAAATATGACATCATGGAAAAGCAGGCCTATGCTTTAATCAAGGCATTAAAAGATTTCAGAGTGTATGTTCTGCATTCGCATGTAATTGCACATGTCCCAACCGCCGCCGTGAAAGCCATTTTGACCCAACCAGATCCAGAAGGCAGGAGAGCGAAATGGATAGCTACCTTATTGGAATATGACCTAGAGATAAATCCCACGAAGTTGATCAAAGGACAAGGATTGACAAAGATGATGACAAACTCAAACTGTGAATCTCTGCAAATAAATCTCTTATCTCATCAACCTGATCAGTTGGATGCGGATATAGAAGTGATGGTTGATTTTATAACTTCTCCATGGTATTCTGATATTGTATTTGTCCTCCGCAATCTGCAAGCACCAGATGGATTAAGTAAATCAAGAGCTAGATCTGTGAAGTTGAAATCTGCCAAATTTTGTATCATAAATAAATACCTCTATTGGAAAGACCCTGGAGGGGTTCTGCTAAACTGTCTCTTGGAGGATGAGGCCCAGCAAATTACAAGAGAATTTCACAGGGGAGATTGTGGGGGGCATCATTCCTGGAAAGTGACAGCCAACAAAATCCTAAGAGCTAGTTATTATTGGCCTACATTGTTCTCAGATGTATATAAAGAAACCAGCAAATGTCATCAATGCCAAATTTTCGACGGTAAGAGAAAAGTATTACCTCTCCCTCTGAATCCGATAACAGTAGAAGCACCTTTCCAGCAATGGGGTTTAGATTTTATTGGAGAAATAAATCCCAATTCATCAGGTCAGCATGGGTGGATTTTGACAGCTACAGATTATTTTACCAAATGGATAGAAGCAATTCCTACCAGGAGGGCCACTGAAAATGTGATCATGGAGTTTCTTGAAGAGAATATACTGGCTCGATTTGGATGTCCAAAAAGAATAGTAACAGACAATGCCGCTGCTTTCAAATCCAGGAAAATGATAAATTTCTGTCATAAGTATCATATAAGTCTCAATCATTCGACAGCCTATTATCCTCAAGGGAATGGGTTGGCTGAATCCTCAAACAAAAGTCTAGTAAGGATTATCAAAAAGCTGTTGGAGGAGAACAAGAGATCCTGGCACACCAAACTCAAATATGCTCTATGGGATGACATGATTAGTACTAAAAGGGCAATTGGCATGTCCCCTTTCCAACTGGTATATGGAACTGAAGTAATCTTTTCGGCATCATTAGGGGTCCCAGTGATGAGATATTTCCAAGCTCAGCAAGAAGAACCAAACCACATACAGCAGAGGATAAATCAAATCATTGAGCTAGACAAACGACGGTACAAGGCCTATAATAAAGTACAGTCACATCAAGAGAAAATGAAAAGTACTTTTGACAGAAGAGTCAAAGAAGAACAGTTTTAGATCGATGACCTGGTTCTGAAGTGGGATGCCCCAAATGAAGAAAAACATGGTAAATTTGACCCTATGTGGGTTGAACCATATGTTGTTGCTGGGTACAGAGGCCAGAACGCATTTTTGCTGGAGTATACAAATGGGGTTCCTCTTGAGAGCAACCCTGTCAATGGGAGGTATCTGAAGCATTACCTATCCTAAGGGAGGAAGGTAAAACCTGTATTATAGACTATACATATTTTCTTTTACAAGCCAATAAGAATGGTAAACCGAATATGTTTGGAGCTTGCAGTGAAAGCCCCAAAAATTCAGAGGGCGTAGCCCCCCTTTTTTCTCAAAAATACATAAAAATGATATATGTACAAAAAACAAAAATGGGTTTTTGGGAATTAGTATGCAAAGTCAGAAAGAAGGCACCTCGTCTACGAGTTCTTTGATACCTCGTAGGGAGGATATCATCCCCAGATGGAGCCAGCTGTTAACACCTCTATTTGACCAAGGAAAATGAAACCATGGTGGAGAAAAAATATGTTTTTCGAGCACTTTGGTCAAAGGATATAGTATATGAGTATGATGAAGGTCTAAATGTCGATCAGGTTGCCAAAGATCCTAGGCCGCGAGGATGGAAAGAAGAAAATATGTGGCTAATGCTCCCTCCACCCTTCAAAACATGCGAGGGGGATAAGAGAAGTTCGAGCCTTTAATCCACTGCACAGATCAGAGGTTGTGAAGTGGTCCCAAGCAGATCTACGGTTCACGATAGATCCGCCCTGTGAAAGCACATGCCAGTTAAGGGAAGGGAGGCTGGCGGAATCATGAATAATCCTCTCGATCCGACGGTGGGGGACAGAGTCGCATCACATCAATGGATGTGATTGATTCCATAAACCAGAAACCGCGCGGCAGATAAGCTCAAAGCGTCCGGCGGAATGGGTATGTGGTGGTCAATCCGACGGCTGAAGATCAGAGGCAGAATAGATCGACAGCCATTATGGAGTCCGCGGAGTGAAATCGCACGAGGGATAAGCCCCGAGGCGTCCAGCGGAATGGGTATGTGTCGGATGATCGGACAGCCGAGCATCGAAAATGGAGTGGATCGACGGCTATTACAGATTTCGGAGGTCAAACTTGCACGACGGATAGCCCTGAATTTCCCGACGGAATTGGGTACGTGGATGATGATCCGACGATGCGCGATTAAAGACATATCGCATCAACGGTTAGGAGCAATTCTGCTGATCAAACTTGCTCGATGGTTAAAGCGAAGGAGCCTAGCGGAATTTGGTTGGCGCCACATGATCCAACGGCCCACCTGTAAAGAGGTATCAGATCGATGGATGAGGGCGAGTCTGGGACTCGGAGTTGCACGATGGTTAAAGTCGGAAGGCTCAGCGGAATGTGGGACGTGGCATTTGATCCAACGGTGGAGGATGAAGGCACGTTACATCTATGGTCATGAGCGATTCCGGGACGGAGACTTGCACGGTGTTTATCGCCAAGGCGCTTGACGGAAAAGGACATGTGGCGCGCGATCCGAGGGCCAGGAGTTTGCGAAGGATCAGATCAATGACAGGTAATGGATCCGGAGAAGAAATATACGCGGTGGATAGTAAGTGGTAGTTGCGGAGAGTAAATGATCTTCCACGTGGCGAATAATGATAGGCTCTAGGAACAAAAGGGATTATAAAAGCGAAGGGCTGACCTTGATCATTGTTATTTTATTCGCTCGGGACCAGTGAAAAGGACCGGCCTGTCTGGAAGCTTCCATCTGTCAGTTTTCGGCTCCTATTCAGCAAGTACAGACACGCTTCAAGCACGTGCCACCATAGTAAACTAGGTAACACTGAAACCCAGTAATTCTGTAATTCCTCCTACAAGTTACCATTGTGAAATTCAGTAATGGACCAGAGAAAAGAGGTTCAGGTGTCGGGTCAAGTTGTAGACGATAGGGAAGAGTTCCTAGTTGATAGAGATAGGAATGTCTGTGACCCCTTCCTTTCTGTGGGAAGCGTGTCTGATAGTAAAGAAAGGTTGTGGTATCACCACTCGCAGGGGAACGATGTGCTGAATGTGTGCAGGTCTTTCCTATACTATTTCTCCATTGAGCAAACCCTCCACTTTCCAGAATTCGCAGAATGGTGTGCCTCAAATTATTCTCCGTCTCAAAGAGTTATTGTCAGTCGGTCTGTGTCCAAAGTATTATGTAGAGTCAACGCTGTGGTCATTCGAGAAGTCCTTAGTTTGCCGGAAAATTATCTAGACAGCCGTGAAGTTATAAATGAGTCAATCCTGGTCGAGTTGTATAAGAAATCCGAAGCTAAAACCTGCTGTAAGTTCTTGTCGAGCTTGTTAAAAGATGGTCAGTCTATAGATGGTGTATCCATACCCTACCCTGTGCATATGTTCAAGAGCAAAGTTCAATTGGTCATTTCTTTGGTATGTCAAGTACTAGGTCTAGATGAAGATTGTCATGTGGGAGAGGTTGTTCTCGGATTTTTGTTGAGAATGAATTCCTCCTTTTCTGAGTCCCAGTCAACCCTGGTTTTTAGTTTAGATGAATACCTGGCTGAGTCAATTCACCTTCAGCTAAGCGAGTTCCCTAAGGTCCGGTTTTTCAGGTTCCAGACTTATTTGCTTAATATGCTTCTGTGTTCTAATGTCTCAGAGTTGAAGTTCCTGAGTACCCTATGTTCCCCTGATTTACCTAATCAAATCAGCATGATCGAATTTGCCAATTCGATCATGTTTGAGATATACAAAATGTTGTTCGATGAAGAATTACCCCGGGTCCTAGATGAAATGAGAAGCTTGATGCAGTATTCGCCAGAAGAGCGGGTTGGAGATTGGTTTTTGTACAGAGATCATACCGTGTTGAGGATATATGGCTTCACAGGTCAGCCTTATAGGCTACCTTCCTTTTTTACCCCTAGAGTATTCGCATTGGAGTTCATGCGATAGAGATTGTTGTCTGAAGAGGAACATTTTTGTGCCTTCAAGAAATCTTCGAACATCAAATTTCCAGTTAAGGTTGGCACCTTCATTTTTAAAAGCAAGGGTGCCTTGGTTTTTATAGAAAAGTTGCTGGAAAATATGGAGTTCATTAAAGAGTCAAGTGTGAATTATGACCCCCACCAAGTAATTTCATTGAGAAAACAAGCTAACGGGAATAAACCCTTTGAGCATCAAGCTGTTGAGGGGTTAGCTGAGATGGCTAATTTACTGCAGTTTACTGATGAGACCAAGTCCAATGAGGAGACACATCCTGCACCTGGTACAACAATCCAAACCTATGAAGGTGTCAATGGTGCAGTCAAGAGGAGTTTATCCGATGCTGACAGTATGGAAATAGATGACGAGGCTTCCCGTAAAAAGGAAAAGCTACTCGAGGGTAGCGAGATAGTAGATGATCAGGTTTTGGGTGTGTTCAAAAGAGTTGCCCTAGTCCCTAGGAAGGCAGTACAGATAAACCAAGTTTCTTTTAAAAGTTCAGAAGGTGATGTAGACAGCCCAGAATCCAGTCCTTTGTTTAAGTATAAAGAGCAGCTCAAGAGCAGCTACATGGAAAAGAGAAAGCAGTCCCTGGAGGAAACGAGAAGTCTGATACCAAGGGTAAGAAGCTTGTGCAATTCCAAAACGTCTCTAGTTTCGGCTAGAGATGCTGAGAAAAACACTTTTAAGATGGCCATAGTGAATGATAAAAGGATGTCTGAAATAGAGGTCAGGCTGGACAAAATCAGCACCCCTGACAAAATTCAGCTGCATAAACAAACAAGTGACATCCTCTACTCAGATTTATTGCAGGCCATGGTGAGGATAAACAAATTACAGGTGTTGGTAGACAAATTGGAAGTCCAGTTAAAGCATGAGAAAGTGGAAAATAAGGCAAATGTTATTCAAGTAAGAAAACTGCAAGCAGACCTTGCTAGCTCAGACAATACCCAGGCTGTCAAAAAGTTGCTAGAAGAGAAAGATAACGCGCTCCAGGTTTTGAAGAAGAGGTTGAATATGCCAGGCTCAGAACATGTCCAATCAGCTGAATTGCTAGCCCTCCAGGAGGAGAAAGATAAATTCCATCAGGAGATGATGGAATATAAGGGAAAAGCTGGAGAGCTCCAAGAGGAAAAGAATAGGTGGGAAGCCGAAAGGGAGGAGCTGCTATCCCAAATCTCCGTGTTGAAGAAAGATCAGACTAAATAAAAGGAGATAATGGAGGAGCTAATGAGCCAAACCCCTACCAGTGATGACCTATATATTGTAAACATCCAGAAGCCATTAGCTGATTTTTCTGCAGATGACCTGTTGGTGTCCATGTCTCAAGTGAGTTTGAAGGAGGAAGCAATTAAGGAGTTGAAAACTGAGAATGAAAAGATGAAGGCCGAATTAACTAAGGTGAATGAAAACAAAAAACATATCTTGCAGGAGAAGCACCAATTATAGAAAAAGATTGATGAATTGAAAGAAAAATACATCGGGAAAGGCCCTCTTCAGGGGGCGAAACATATTATCTGGGATAGCCTGACCATAGAAATCACCAAATTTCGGCATTACTTGAGTTTTATTGATGATTTGTGTACAATGACAGAGTTGGCCCAACAAAGACTGCAGCTAGTAAATGAACACATGGCAAGAAGGCCCCTCACTACAACTCAAAATTCATTAAATTTTCTGAATTCCCTAACACACCAAAAGCTGCACGACATGGGCATAAAGGACAGAATCTCAATAGTGCTATCGGCGAAGAAGATTATCAAAAAACACCATTTAATGAAGATTGTCCTGGATAAGTCAGAAGAATTGCGTGCGCAGGTAAATAAGTTCAAACAGGAGTTCAAAGGGCTGTTCGAAGAGGGATTACCGTGCTTCTGGGACGAAGCAGGAAAGATACTCCCGCCTGAACATTATCACCACCTGCTTGTCCGGGCTCGCATGGACCACGCGAAATTTAATAGTTTGGAAAAGAAACTGACAGGGCAGACCATAGTAGACATGTTAGCAGAATATTTTGAAGTCCTGCAAAAGTTCGTCGTTATCAGAGCCAGATTGCCCAAGAAATCTTACGAAGCATATATGGAGCTCGAGGTAGCTATTCGGGAGATGATGGAAAGTGACACCCCAAGTTCAGAGCAATGGAAAGCTGTAGAGTGGTTTGGGAGAACAAGGTATATTCCTCCCCCCTAAGAACAGGTGTCAGATGCTGAAGAGCTGATTGGGCAAAAGACGTGGAGCTGTTGGGGAAAAGATTCGGAGCTGATTGGGCAAAAGACGTGGAGTTGTTGGGGCAAAGATTCGGAGCTGATGGTGCAAAGTTTGTTATCTAGCTGATTTGTACTTAGTGGTCTGTTAGGAATGGATTTGTAACAACTTCCTAGTGGTGTAGGAAATTCAGTTGCAAACTCTAATTTACGCCGACCATTCTGTTATTGATCTGCTCGAGGCAGACTTATTGTTTAATCTATATATTTGTATCTTATTATGAGATGGGGGTTGGAACCCATCGAATGAAGTAATCTGTGGAGAACATATCTGTCTTATTTTTTGAATACCAAAATGAATCCATGAGAGTTCTTTTTCAGAGATTCATGTATCATTGACGTTGCAGTCCGTGCTTTCTTTCTTTGTGTGATTGTAATTTTTCCTGTGTAACACTCTGTTCTATTTTTTCTTTCGTATCTGGAACATAGTGTTTGATGATTAGAATTCATATACTTATGCTCTATTCATCGTTTCAGGTATTATATGATTTTTGTTCTACTAAAGTTGATATGGAATTCGTCTTAGATGCTCTGTATTGATGGGTTGTTCCCTCGTCTCTTCTATTTCACCTTGACAAATGAAATGACTGCAATTATGTGATTATCTTGCCTTTGAAAAATACTGTGTATGCATTTTGGTTATCTTTTTATATGTATATGACTCCGTTGCCCAATGGATATGTGATTGTTTCAACCAAATAAATAAACCTTTAAATATTGTTACCATTTAGTCTTGCAAAGTTGTAAAGTTCAAATTGAGAGATCCCTCTCTGGAAGAGAATACCAATATCTCTCCTAAAGTGGTTTTTTTGTTACCTCGGGGTGTACCTTTTACAACCTGGGTACATTCTGAGTGCTAACACATTTCACGTAGTAGCATACCCTGTTTTCATGGACACAATGCATTTGCATTGATTTTTAGGTGTGCATTTTACTTCATGTTGTGTCATAACACCATTAGTTGCACGACCATATCCCTCTTTTGAGTAATAAAGCCAATTAAAATCAACGCTTAATTAAAATGAACTACACTCTTTTATTTTCTAGGGTGCACCAACAAGCTTAGGTTTTAGGGTCTTGGAATAGTTCATTGTGAGTAAATTCTCCAAGACCACTAAACAACAACATGTATGTGTCTGTCTAGGTGAGTGTGTGAAATCCTTGGTATAACCAGTGTTTCTCAGGATCCTCCTTTCAAAAGGGAGTTATGCATGAGGCAGTGTGAGCGGTTATTGATTGGGATGACCCTTAGTCATAACTAAGTAGCACTGGAGATATTTCCAGGATTGTATTCATATCTGGGGGCTCTTTCGAGAGTTTCGGGCTTTTCTACCCTGCCCATACGATCAATCCCACTTGTGACTATCCGCCTGAGCATTGATTATATTGAGGTGACCTTAGTGGCCTTGCCTAGGATATCGAGGGGGTACTTTGCAGGGGTTATTCTGCAGGTGTCCCGGCCAGGTTGGGGTCAGACAGCACAGTCGCTTTACGCATTGAAGCTGAGGGCCACAATAATTGGTTACGTACCTCCGCTTGTTGTGTATGGGAGTCTCAAGCCTCTCCTAGGCGAGACATACCTACTTCATTTGGGAGCTCACTTATCCTACCCTTGATTGCTTGCATTTGGCTTTAGATTTTATTAGTGATTGCTCTGTGCACGATAGCTTTCCTAGGGTTTGCGTAAATAGAGAGTCTTTTCTATTTTTTGAGTCATTGTGGATTCGGGTATGGATCCTCGCCGTTCTCATCATTTAGCAGGACTTCCACCTTCTACATATCCTCCTCCTTTGGGAGAGAAACCTAGATAGTCCAAGTGGACTACTTCGCACATTGATTCACACACCATGGGAGACCATATAGAAGGTATTCCTGAACCACCTTCTCCCATTTGTGTAGATGATGGGGAGTTTACTCCTACTTATGATACTTCACCCAACTTGGCTGAGTTAGGGCCTGTGATTTCTGAGATAGGAACCTTTCAGGATAGACCCACTCACTCTAGGGTTGATTCCCCATTGTCGCGTTACCGGTATGAAATGCCAGAGGATGTCGAGACTCATTTTGAACCTGCAAGCACTAGCTATGGTAGTTATGGTATTTCTTGTTTTTCCACACATGATTTGGCATTTCATGTCGAATCTGACTTCAAGCCTAACACTATGCCTAGGGGCACTCTCATTCCTTACCATGCAGAAAGGTTTGGGAGCACTAGTCACATTGCAACTTCCATCCCGGTGGTGGAAGTTACATCACATATTCCTCCTAGGTCTAGGGTTAGTGATCCTATTAGGATACCAGATCTGAGATGAGTGACTATAGGGAATAATATGTACATTATTACTCAGGTCCCTCCATCCTCTGTCCCTACTTCTTCAAATGTTCACCCTCCACCTCATTCACGTGGTCCTTCGGGCTGAAACATTGCTACGAGTTATGTCCGTACTGCGGTTACTAGACCGATTGTGTCTCAGCTTCATGTACTCCCTATTGTTTCAGGAGGTCATGCTCATACTTCTAGAGGTCACATTCCTACTTCCGGAATGTATATCCCTACTTCCAAAGCGTATCTTACTACTTACAAAGTGTCTCATGGGACATCTCATGCGATGAATTATGGGCCCTATTATGGGACACAGTATGGACAGGGTTCTTCACCTTATGGGGGTGGGTATCAACAACCTTCTTACTCTCCTAATTACGGCTCCGTAGCTCATAATAGTCAAGGTCCACCACACTATGGTGCTTCCATGCCACCCTATATGGGTCATATGGGAGGAGGGCACTATGGCCAAGGCCATGGTGGTAATCAGACCTATCAGGGAGCGGTCCATTGACCTCATCATCCTATGCTCCCTTTTCTTGCGACGCTGAATATTTCCGACTTGTCAAGATTAACGAACGATCCTGTAACTCATGACCCGGCTTGGCCAGGTGTCCCTACTAAGATTCCCTCAGACATACCTAATTTCGAGGGCAAACTGGGAGAGGATCCAAGCGAACACGTTACTATGTTTCACTTATGGTGCTCTTTGAATTCCTTACATCAGGACTCCATTCGTTTAAGGCTATTTCAACGCACCCTTACGGGGCCTACTGTGAAATGGTATATAGAGCTACCTAGGGGGGCATTCACTTTGTTTGAAGACCTTGCGATGGATTTTCTTAATCACTTCCAGCTACCAGTGCGCTATGACATTGGTACTGAACTCTTGTCGACATTTCGGCAGGATAAAGCCACACATATCTCGAATCATATCCAAGAGTGGCGTAGACGAAAGAGGTTAATTAAAGCCTTTATACCACCGGAATTCCTCCTTGAATGGTTCCTTAAGTCGTTATTTCCATATATAGCGAAGGATGTTTCTACATCCGGAGTGAAGAATGAGGAACAAGTGACTTTTAGGGCACACGAACTGGACTTGATTTATGCTCAGTCCGGTTTGTTATATGAGATTATTCCCAATGCTCTGCGTTCTAGTTTCGACCCCGAAGTCAAACCTGGACCACATGCCGATGGAATTGTGGGTTGTGCAAGTGTGAAACCTGTGGATTCGGTTGCAAAACAAGTTATTCAATTGTCAATCAACCAATATATTTCGGGACAAGCTATGGCTTTGTCTCAACCCGCCCAAACGGCGAGTGTACGTTCTGTGCAATCATCGGACCAGAAGGGTAACCAGCATCCTGGACGGAATAGAAAAAAGGGTAAGAATAATCGAAAGGGTGGGAATAAGAATTAGAATGCTAATAGTAATGACAAGAACGTTCGTAATGCTAGGGGGGACAAACAAGCTAAATGTAAGGTTAAGTTCCCTTGCAAGTTGTGTAAGGACAATCACCCCACTTACTTGTGCCCTCGTATTGATGAAGCTTCGAGGTTCTTGGCACAGGGACCAGCTGTGCTAACTAACCCTTTACTGCATAATCAAAATATGAACTCGAGGTCCCATGACCAGTCTGGTGCTGATCAATATCCGCCGGAGGGTAGTGGTCATGGTTGCATTAACATGGTACGTGCTGTGAAAGTTGTGACCCATGCGAAAGATTATGGTTCGTCACAACCCAACCCAAGAAAAGAGCCTGATACACTAGGGTCCCTTTTGCATATTCAGAAACCTATGGATAAACTTGAAGCTACACCTCGCATTCCTAAGGGAGTCCTTAAGCATTTGGGGCACAATCCTAATGCCCGAGCTGCCCAGAACTATTTAGTTGTCGAGGATTTGGGACACACTCCTTGTGTGATGTCTACATTGGAAGTGCTTCAGAGATGTCCTTCGCAAAGGAAGGCATTGCTTTCTGCCCTTGGTGTGAATGATGATCATTCTTCCTCCATGATTAAATTTGAAACCGCAGGACTTCAGCCTCACTTGCCTTACTATGTGTCTCTTTTGATTCACATAGAATGTCTTAATATGACCGTCAAGCGCACTGTGATTGACGAAGGCGCTGCTGCTTCTGTGATGTCTTTATCATGTTGGAAGGGTCTGGGTTCCCTTGAGCTGTCTAAATCATCGACCATGTTAACTATGTTCGATGGGAGATCGTTTAGGCTGCATGACATCCTTCCTTCCCTTAAAGTCCATTTGGGAGGGAAGACCGTTGCGATAGAGGTCGAGGTGGTTGATGCACCCCTTGATTATAATATCTTGCTAGGTAGGAATTGGATGTACAGTATGCAAGCCGTTGCTTCTTCCCCGTTCCACGTTGTATGCTTTCCACATAATGGGAATATAGTAACAATTGATCAAATGAATTTCAAGAATCCGTCTGTTACCGCATATTCGGGAGCTTCGATCCCGATCGTTGAGCACTCTCAGTCCGCAACTGGGAGTGTGGGTGTAGGCATGCATCCATCCCTCATGGGAGCTTTAGTTTTCCTACACCGATTCTTATGATAGGATCTAGTTCCGGTGAGGCTTAGACATCTATGAGATCAGTGTCTTTTCACACAAGTCATATGGAAGATCCTTGGATTCTTCCTACATCAAGTACTCCGAGTGATCCCATCATGATGGACGTGCCTTTGCCTGCAACTATGATAGCTTATCAAGCTAATCTCAAGTGTGTTGTAGAGCCTAGTCCTTCCTCTTCACAGACAGAGGAGGAGGACCCTTATGTGCTACTGGCATGGGAAGTATAGTCTTCTCACGTTCATGACTTCCTTGATATGGTTTTCCCTTTAGATAAAGCGATTATTGGGGCTATGTTAGGGTTTTGAGCCACCATGGGAGGAAATCCATCATAGATCATACCTTCTTCCCGAGCTTGACCACTTGGAGTGTGAGGACTTTAGGGTGGTTCTTAGTGCTAGAGTTGGTAGTCCTATGGTTCCG
Source organism: Pseudotsuga menziesii (assembly GCA_001517045.1). NCBI lineage: Eukaryota > Viridiplantae > Streptophyta > Pinopsida > Pinales > Pinaceae > Pseudotsuga > Pseudotsuga menziesii. The sequence continues at coordinate 14,889 of LPNX010505646.1, forward strand.
TTAAACTCTCCTAGTCAGATGGCTGATGGAAACATGACAAACATATATTTAACGATTCCTATCAACATCTCTCACGATCCTGGCAGGATAGAGAATGTCTATATTGGGGCGAAATGTTCCATGCTGAGATTCTAGAATACACCAAGCTATTTAAGGAATTCCGTGATATTTTTGCTTGGTCTTATGACGAGATGCCAGGTATCGACCCTCATATTGTTGAGCATGATATTAAGACTTATCCCAATGCTAATCCTGTTTGACAACATTTGCGTGCGGTGAATCCTAGGAAAGCACCTGCGATTAAGGCAGAGATAGAAAAGCTGTTAAAAGCCGGTTTTATCTATCCCGTTCCCTTGATGGAGTGGGTTTAAAACCCCGTTCTGGTGGATAAGAATCATGGAGCAATCCACATATGTACTAATTTCCGTGATTTAAATCATTCCTGTCCTAAGGACAATTTCCCCACACCATTTAATGATCAGATTTTGGATGAGTGTGCGGGTAGCAAGGTTTTTTCCTTTATGGACGGATTTTTTGGGTATAATCAGATACAAATTAAACCTGAGGACCAATATAAGACTGCATTTATTTGTCCTTGGGGAAATTTTGCATATCGGCAAATGCCTTTCGGCCTTAAAAACGCCATCCTACATTTCAGCGGGCAATGACCTTGATCTTCCACAATCTGAAGTCGGTCATCGAAGTATTTTTGGATGACCTTACTGCTCATTCTCTTATGAGAATGCCTCATCCCTATCACTTGAGATTGGTATTCGAAATATGCTGGCACTATTTGGTTAGATTAAATCCTCATAAGTGCATCTTTTGTGTGAAATCAGGTCGTTTGTTAGGATTCATCGTTTCTAAAGAGGGTATAAGAGTCGACCCTTTGAAGGTTGAGGCAATACTTCAACTGTCTCCCCCGAAGAATATTCGTCATCTTCAATGTTTTCAAGGCGTGGAAAACTTCTTACAAATATTTTTTGTCACTCAAATCCATTCTCCAACGAACCATCGCACAAAGAAAGAATAATTGGCACATCATGTTATATCCTACTTTGTGGGTATATAGAACTGCTGTTAAGACTGCCATGGGTTTTTCTCCATATCAACTTGTACATGGAGTGGAGTTGATATTGCCGGTTGAATGTGAGATTCCTTCTTTGAAGCTAGCTATATAAATATTACCAGACACTTCACCATTGGAGGAGTGTTTGGTCCACCTTAAGCAACTTGATGAGTAGCGTCGAGACGCCTTGGTGGCTCTAGAAGGCAATAAATGTTGCGTAAAGGTCCAATATGATAAGTCTGCCTATCCAAGAAGGTTTAGTGAGGGAGGATTGGTCCTTTTTTGGGATCAACCGAAAGAACCCTTCGGCGCAGGAAAATTTAATCCCATGTGGCGTGGTCCTTACGTGGTCAAACGTGTGTTAGAGAAGGGTGCTTATGAGTTAGTGGATTATGAAGGGATGGCCTTGGCGGAGCTTTGAAATGGGATCTATATCAAGAAGTACTATGCATGATTTTCATCCAAGGCTGGTTATTGTATATTATTGTACAATTTTGCATAGTTAGGTCTTTTTCTTATAGTTATTGGGTTTTTGATTAGTTTCCGTTTCTTTTGGCAGATGTCAATGGAATCTTCCACCTACCTAGGATTCGCGGACGGTGTGAGCCATCACACTCAACACTCAGCCTCTGCTGCTTGGGTGATTTATACTCCTATGGGTCAGGTACTATCTTCAGGAGGCGTATGTTTGCGGCCATATTCCAACAATGTTGATGAATATAGTGCCGTTATTGAGCTTCTACGGGATGCCATTTCACATGGCGTTCTCTCTCTTGAGGTATGTCTTGATTTGGAGTTAGTAGTGTCACAACTTAATGGTTTGTACCATGTTAGAGATCCGACGTTATTAAGAAGAATATTACATGTGAGATTATTAGAACGACAATTTGACAATATAACATATATACACATTCCAAGAATTAATAATCAAGTTGCTGACTCATATGCTAACTACGTGTTAGATTGGAATTTGTTTCATTCACAATAAATTGATCACAAACACAATTTTTACACATGTAAATAAATAAACCGATCACCATAAAAAAAATTATATAAACATCCAAAATGTGATAATACATAGTGTCATGATACAAAATTGGGGCTCTCGTGCCACCAACATATAATATGTTAGAATAATTGTAACACCCCGATTTTGACGCCATTTGCATGATGTATATAATGTAATTAATCGTGGTGAGGAGCTGAAGGCAAAAGCCCCACCATCGATTTGGATGTGTATGTATCGGCAATGGGGATAGTTGTCGATGGTATGTCGTGCTAGCCGGCACAATATAATGTGGCATCATGTAAATACGCACATCAAATAAAATAAACCACAACCAGCTACGACAGTGCAACGTTGAATGAAAAGGGCATGATTCCAAAGGATAAGGGGTGGGGGATGTCAAACCTTGGTCTATGGGGGGAAAACCCATGTGTTACCACCTTGTTTGAATTGCCATCTTCCCTTGTCAACCTATTTATGGTTTTGTTGTTGTTGGTTGAGGTAGTTATTGCTGAGTGGTGGTGGTTGTGGAGGACTTTGTGGTTGTGGAGGACTGTCAGTCCTTTCCCACATGCCCACTCCACCAGTAGCCTTTCCTCTTCACCGTCACGTGGGGTAGAAGAAATGGTTACTCTTCTCTCCCATGTTTTCCAACCTTCACGGTGGTGGTCTGTTCGTCCTCCCGATTTCCTTTTAATCCTCACGCAAGATTTGGTCTGTTCATGTCTCATGCAGAGACAGGTTCGGCTTCCTCCTGTGCACCGTTGTTATGTTCATCCGTGCGCTTAGGCCATTGTCTATTTGCCTCATGCACAGAGATTGGCTGTTCATCCTCGCGTAGGCTGGGATTCTTGTTCTATGCTCATCATGCACTAGTCATGAGTCTCCTCTGGTTGTGCACATAGCAAGCAAGTAGAACGGCCTCAAGGGCCCGGTTTCTGTTCGTATGTGTCATAGCCGTGGTTGTAATCCACGATTTCTACTTGCTATTGGTTTCACCCACGATTTGGGTTGCTGTGGTTTTGTCCACATTTTCTGAGTGTTGTTGTGAGTCCGTCCTTCTTCCATTTCAGACTGTGCATGTGTGTTTCCTTCTTCCCTATTTTGGGACTGTGCATAGCTGCCATCATTTTCATTGTGTGTTGGGCTGTTGAATCGCCCTGGTTTTGGTTTGCTGTGGATGCAATCATCTTCTGGGTGTTGATGCTGAGTTGTTTTGGCCACGCTAGGGCCAAGAACAACTCAGCAATGTGGTTGGACTTGAGTTGTGTTCATCATTTGGTTGGGACTGTCAATCGGTCATCTTTGGCTTCTTCATAGGGCTGTGAAGGGATTGTTTTGTTGCATGTATGCAGTGGTTGGTCTTTGGACTGTGCTGGCTTGGCCGGTTTGTTGATGGCCTGATAAACCCAACTGTGTTGGTTTGCTGATTGTTTCCCTTGGCTATGTATAAGCCTGCATTGACCCTTATTCCTTGAGGAATCATGCCCAGCTTAGGGGTGGCAGTGTTGCTGAGAGATTGATGATCATGCTGGCCTATGGTTGGGTGGAACATTGCAGCGATGTAGTTGGTTGCGGATCGTGCTCTTCATCAAAAAATAAGTAATCCTGATTATTTCATCTCTGCAATTATATTAGTTTCAAATGAATTATGATGAACATGTGAATTTTGGGATGTATGTTTGCTTCCGCTGTATGATTGAGGAAATATGCATTGAGTAACAGTGCATGTATATTGATGAATTATGCATCTATGTGTGCTTGTATGTTATGCATCCTGTTATGCATTATGATTAAGATTTTAATTTCAGCATTGATTTATCCCTGTTTATGTTCATGGGGCTGTTTGCCCGGTTGCTTGTGGTGTGCATCGCGTCCTCTTCGCCGGTCGAAGGGTCGGGGATGTGACAATAATAAACCCATAGTTAGCTACTTTAGACATTAATTAATCCAATTTTTGTCTTGTTTTCCTAGTTTCCATATTCCACCTTATGCAAGTTGTCCTCCACACATCCATAGTGGTAAAACTTGCTAAATTTGAGTCATGGAGTGGTTGGGAAACCTCTTGGAATCAAATCTGCTTCATTCTTGGCCTCCCTAGTGCATGTCTGCTTTTTTTTCTTTATTACCCTACTTTTTCTGAGTTTTAAGGCAATTGGGAAAGTTTGACTAGGTGAAGTTAACTTGTTTTTTGTCCTCATCATCCTCCACTCTTTTCTCCTATGGAAAGCATGTATGAGTTGTCCTTCCACCACATATTAGCTTGCCTAATTTATTTTTCCAATTCGTGAGCTCCTAGACAGTTTTGGAAACTGCTTTATGTACCTATGGGGGATTTGCTTAGATTTAGTAAGCCTGCTTTTGACTAAATTCGAATGGCATCCTTATGCATTCAAATATGTCATGTAATTATTTATTGTGGCAGCCTATGACTTCATAGGGTTGGCTATTATGCACTTATTCAATACAGATTAGTGTTCTGCTCGATATTTGGTCTCTTTTTATGAGTAATTTGCATGTGTAATTGGCAATTGTTGTGAGTGTAATTGTTCTAACACTTGGGTTCAATTTCCACATGGTATTAGAGCCTTTGTAGATTGATTTTTCTCCTTCTAATTTGTATTACAGGTTTGACATCATTGACTGTGATCATTCTGCTGACTGACGAGACAATTTTTGAGCTATGGATCAATCTCAAAAGATCATCTTGACTCCATTTAACTTCTTTGAATGGAAAGCAGAGATGGAGATACTGTTGAGAGTGAAAGGCCTCTACAGAGTGACTATGGAAACAGAAGCAGAGCCCAATGCAGCTACAGAGAATATTAAATGGCACAACAGGAGGGATGAGGCCTATGGTCTCTTGTGTCTGAGCATATCCAGAGACCTCCTTTTCCATATTGATGGATTGACATCACCGAAGGAAGTATGGGAGAAGCTTGTTGATCTTTTTGGAAAGACAGATGAGATGAGGGGACATCAAATTGAAAATGAATTGATCTCCCTGAGTCCCAATAGCTTTGAATCCCTGAAACTCTATTTTTCCAAGTTCAAAGCACTTGTTTTGCAGCTAAAAAAATGTGGGATCAAAAATAAGGATGAACAACTGGTTTTGGCCATAATCTCGAAGCTTGGCCTTGACTATTTAGTGTTTGTATCGACCTTCTATGCCACAAAGTTGATAGCTCGAGCCTGGAAAATGCCTAGCCTTGCATATTTCATGGAATATCTCACACAAGAACAAGATAAATTGGTGATGATGGGCACCATCAAACCATCCAAAGACCAAGATCTGGTTGCTGGAGATTCGAGGGTGGATTCAAAAAGCAAGAAGAAAGCTAAAAATCCACCTGAGCAAAAGAGAGACAAGAACAAGTCTCCAGAGGAGCCTCAAGGTTAAAAGAAGAATCCCCATAAGAAGAAGAACAAAGGAGAAATGAGCAAGTGTGCATACTGCAGTAAGGGAAATCATTCAGAAAGCTCCTGCATGAAGAATAAAATAGACATGCTGACCCAACTCCTGGAGAATAATGGCATCTACCTTCCAGATAGCTCAAAGAAGAGGGAAGGAGGATCAAATTCAGAAGACAGAGAGAGATTTCATGCATTGGTTGTTGGCACATCAAGCTCACCTAGTTTCATCATTGATCCTAGAGCTTCAAGACATATGGTTTCGACCAAGGAGGCATTCACCTCACTTGACATGTCGAAAGGTCCACCAATAGTACTGGGAGATGACTCACTCACTGAAAGTTTGGGCAAAGGGAGGATTGATCTTGACCATGGTAAGTTCAGCAATGTGTTGTATGTTCCAGCTCTTTCCTCTAACCTCTTATCAGTGTATCAGATGACCCACACAGGGTCTCCAAAGAAGGTCATATTCTCCCCTGATGAATTTGAGATCACAGATATCTCAAGTGGTAAAGTCATTGTGAAAGGACTTGAAAATCACACTTAGAAGGTATACATGTTCTCACACTTCCTACCCTACTCAAACCCCTCTACTCTTCTGATTCATGCTAATGAGGAAAGCAATATTTGGCATGAAATATTTGGCCACCTCAATTACAAGTATCTTTATGATCTTAGTGAAAAATAAATGGTCATAGGGTTACAAAAGATTAAGTTTTCCAAAGGAGTCTGTCAAGGTTGCATCTTAGGAAAACACCCAGAGCATAAATTTGAGAAAGCTAGTCATGAGAGAACCTCTGCACCTCTTGAGTTGATCCAAAGTGATGTTGCTAGCCCATTTCCTCATATTTCAATGAGTGAAGCCAAATATGCATTGACATTCATAGATGAGTTTTCCAGGTATTGCTGGGTTTACTTCCTGAAACACAAGTCTGAAGTTTTTGGCCTCTTCAAAGTCTTTAAGGCTTTGGTTGAAAACCAGTATGGGAGGAAAATCAAGGTCCTCAGATCTGACAATGGTGGTGAGTATGTCAAGTATGATTTCATTCAATATTGTGTAGATGCAGGTATTCAGATGCAACATTCTATCCCTTACACACCACAGCAGAATGGTGTTGCTGAGAGGAAGAACAGATCACTGAAAGAGATGGCAACCTGCATGATGGAGGCTAAGACTTTGCCACCAAAGTTTTGGGCCGAAGCTATAAACTGTGCATCCTATATCTAGAATAGGGTGCCTCATAAATATCTTGATGGTATGACTCCTTTCGAAGCATGGAGTGGGAACAAGCCAGATGTGACCCATTTCAGGATTTTTGGCTCAAGGGCTTGGGCTAGAATTCCAACAGAAAAGAGGAAGGATTTGCATCCCCAAAGCCAAGAGTGTCTATTTTTTTGGTACTCTCAAGATTAAAAATGGTACAAGCTGATCAAATTGAGAAAAAACAAATCCTTCATTGAAAGGTGTGTTCAGTTTCAAGAAGAACCCCCAGCAGCAGTGGAAGTTGGAGAATCCTCTTCACCACCAGAACCTCTGAATGTAAGTGAAGAGATAGTTGAACATGCTGATTCTGATATGTATGATAATTATGATTTTATTGAAGATCCTAATAGTCCTACAATACCAAAATGGGCAGCCAAGACCATTCATGCAGTTGGAGAACTAGTTGGAAATCCTAATGATCCTAGGAGGACTAGATCTCAGTTTGAGAGTGCTCTGCGCATGAAAGATCCTATGTTTGTAGACAAATGCTATCTGATGATTGAATCTGATCCACAGACATATGAAGATGCAGCAAAATATCCAAGATGGAAAACAGCCATGGAAGAAGAGTTCAGCTCTCTCCAGAAGAGCAACACTTGGGAGCTGGTTGATCTTCCCCCAGGGAGGAAGCTAGTTCAGTGTAAGTGGGTGTACAAAACCAAATTTGCTGCTGATGGTTCACCTCTGAAGTACAAGGCCATATTGGTAGCCAAGGGCTACTCACAGGTACATGGCATAGACTACAATGAGACCTTTGCACCAGTGGCAAAGATGGACTCCATCAAGCTAGCCTTAGCCATTGCAGCTTCGAAGAAATGGGAAGTACATCACATGGATGTGAAGTGTGCTTTTCTGAATGGAGATCTCACTAAAGAGATTTAAAAGAAGCAGTCTCAAGGATTTTCTACTAACCCATCTCTTTTGTGCAGGCTAAAGAAGTCATTGTATGGGATTAAGCAAGCCCCCAGGGCTTGGTATGCCAAGATTGATAGCTTTCTGCTATCACTAAATTTTGTTTGATGCAAGTCAGATCCAAATGTCTATTTGAAGATGATTCATGGTTCATTAATGATCATTTTTTTGTATTTTGATGACCTTCTCATTATAGGAATCTCAAAGGATGAAATTGCTTCCTTGAAGGATGCAATGAACCATGGCTTCTCAATGACAGATTTGGGCTTATTGAGCCAATTCTTGGGGCTCGAGATTGCTCAAACCAAAGAAAGAATAAAAGTACATCAGTCTAAGTATGCCTTGGATTTGTTGAACAAATTCAATATGAAGGATTGCAATCCAAGCAAGACTCCTTTCCTTTCAGGAGTTAAGCTTGAAGAAGTTGATTCTTCACCTATGGTAAACAATACACTGTATAGGCAATTGATTGGATGTTTGTTGTATATTACACATACTAGACCTGATATTTCTTATGTAGTAAGTGTGGCTTCAAGATACATGGATCAGCCTCATGAGATCCATTGGAGAGTAGCCAAAAGGATCCTTAACTTTGTTCAGGGAACAAGGACTCATGGGATCTTCTATAAAGCTAAATCTGATCTTGATTTGATTAGGTTTACTGACAGTGATTGGGCAAGTGACAGCACAGATATAAATTCAACATCAGGATATGTGTTCATGCTTGCAGAAGGGCCAATCAGCTAGTCAAGCAAGAAACAGAGTGCCATTGCACTCTCATCTACAGAAGTAGAGTACAGAGGAGTTGTAAATGCGGAAACTCAATGTTTATGGTTGCAGGGGTTACTTGGAGAGTGTGGCTTCGAATCAGAATACTCAGCTACTATCTACTGTGATAATCAGAGTACCATTCGAATCTGCAATGATCCAGTTCAGAAGCAGAGAACCAAACACATTGAGATCCATATGCACTGCATCAGACAGCTTGTGCATGATGGCACCATTCACCTACTCTTCTGTTCATCTTCAGAACAAGTAGCATATATCTTCACCAAATTTTTTTGTGAGAAGACATTCAGAAATCTCAAATCACTACTGGGGATTACTGATCATGCTATGAAGCATGAGTGATGACAAGATTTCCAAATTTTGTTTTACTATCCATGTTTAAGGGAGGATTTTTCCCACTGGGTTTTTGCCTCTTTCCTTGGTTAAATGGACATGCAATATGTAAAGGGTGACTAAGCCTTATTTCTAGGCCCTATAATTTTCTGATATTTTACTCATAAGTCAGTATTAAGGGGGGGTGTTAGAATAATCAACCCATAGTTAGCTACCTTAGACATTAATTAATCCAATTTTTGTCTTATTTGCCTAGTTTCCATATTCCACCTTATGCAAGTTGTCCTCCACACATCCATAGTGGTCAAACTTGATAAATTTGAGTCATGGAGCGCTTGGGAAACCTATTGGAATCAAATATACTTTATTCCTGCCCTCCCTAGCGCATGTTTGCTTTTTCTGCTTTATTGCCTTCTTTTTCTGAGTTTTAAGGCAATTGGGAAAGTTTGACTAGGTGAAGTTAACTTGTTTTTTGTCCTCATCATCCTCCACTCTTTTCTCCTATGAAAAGCATGTATGAGTTTTCCTTCCACCACCTATTATCTTACCTAATTGATTTTTCCAATTCGTGAGCTCCTAGACTGTTTTGGAAACTGCTTTATGCACCTATGGGGGATTTGCTTAGATTTGGTAATTTTGCTTTTGACTAAATTCGAATGGCATCCTTATGCATTCAAATATCTCATGTAATTATTTATTGTGGAAGCCTATGACTTCACAGGGTTGGATATTGTACACTTACTCAATGCAGATTAGTGTTCTGCTCCATATTCAGTCTCCTTTTGTGAGTAATTTGCATGTGTAACTGGCAATTGTTGTGAGTGTAATTGTTCTAACACTTGGATTCAATTTCCACATAATACATAGTAGTACAAAATGTATACACTCCCAGGTATCTAATCCTATGGAGGAGGAGGGTTGTGATCATGGAAGGTCACTACGGCTCTAGCTAGCCGTCAGAATAATTGCACCCATGCTCGTGGTACACCCACCACCTGGTGCTGCATAGCCTTAGAAAAGTCCTCGACTTGCGCCATGGGAACCCTATGTGTCAACCTCACAAAATTGGTATGAATGCTTTGGAGCATTTGCTCTGCATCCACACCCGTGATATCATCTCCTCTTCCCCTCCATCTATGATGAGGGAAGCCTTCTGGCCGTCGTAATCCAACATCTGCACACAAATGGTAGATGTCACTATGTATTTTCATGTATGTATTGTCATGCAAAAATAGGTCTTTTGATTCCATATAATAAAAAAACACAAAAAATTAAATAACTCAAAAAATTTAAAAAAGAGAGGGCCGAGATTCGTTACCTATATCACCATATGCCGATATTGGTGGTAGCAGCATGTCCAGGTCCCCTCGGCAGGGATAATTTTAGGGGCGAATTTTAGCCCAGTGGGCTATTTTTCGATGTTTTTCTCCCAAAAAAGATTTGCCATTTTGCATTTTTTGAAGCCCTGTTTTGCCAAATTTTGATGGGGTAATAATTTTTCATCCTAAAAATTGCCAAATTATTATATAAAGGATATAAAATCATTGGAAATTAAAAAAAAATTGAAAAATATCACCAATCATTTTATAGTTGGAGTTTTAGGAATTGGTAATATTCGCCAACATTTATACACTTTTAAATAAGTATGGTTCCTTAAAATCATCCCTGCCCCCCGGAAATCTATCCCTGCATAGGGGTAGTCATCGATGGAAACTATCTATCGTCACCACCATGGAAAGAAGTCAGCTGGATAGGGATTGGCCACCCTACCACCCCCCAGTCCGCGCATCACGTCTTCCCAACATCGTTGGGCTAGATATCGAACCCCGTGAAGAGGAACGTCCACTCTAGGGCTTAATCCTGGAACACGCTCGAAGAAAAACATGCTCAAAATACTGCTGAACCCAAAGTTCCACACTCTTCCTGCCTTACACTCACTGAACTGATGTTTCATGTTGCTTAGTAGTGTAGTGCTCCAGTCATAAATCGTGGGTCTCATGCACTCCACTACATAGAACATCAGAGGCCGCGAGGCTTGGTAGAGTGATGCCAAGCTTGCTATCCTTCCCAATGTCAATAGTATGGCCTTTAGGACCAACACTTGTATAGCATTGGTAGGGACCTGACTCCCCACCTTCTCTGTGGCTGGATAGCAATACACTGCAATGTACTCATTGATAGTCAGGCCACCTCCTGGCCCACCACGAGAATGAAGGTTCACCACTTCCCCTCGTCTAGAAAGCCCAGTAATTAAGTATATGTCCTCCACCTCTATAGTGAGGGACATCCCATCTATCTGGAAGGACTCCGAGTCTAGATCCTAGTAATCTACTAGCATCTGTAATAGTCTTGGTTTGGCCCTCAAGCCACCAAGACACCAAAACTTGTAGAGTCTACATGCACGTAGAGCTTGTTGAGCCATTAGATCGGCCCTTACTGCTTCCTCTACCTCACCATGTTCACGCTCTCTCCACTCTATGACCATTCTGCACAAGAAATTGCAAATTTTCCTATTAGATTATTTAAAAAACCTTATGCGCGGCCTCATATGCGACTGTTTTCAAAAAATCCGCATATGTACATGAGTATGGGGGCATTTTCTGCATATATCCAGCCCTATACATGGAAAAACCCTCGATTTCTATGTGGGTCGCAGTGCCCTTTTTAGTTTGGCCTAGAAATCTTAATTGACGATGGAATTTGATAAAAATTGCATTGAAATGGAAGAGAAGAGCATGGGTAAATACCTGGAAGAAACGCTAGTGGATTCCACCGGCTGGATCTCCTGGAATTCACTATTGAAAATCTAAGGTCAAATGGGTAAAAGTTTCAAATGTTTTATAATATTTTGAATTGTTTACTATTTATAGAAAATTTTCAAATATTTGAAAATTTTTACCCCCTTTCCTATAGTTTCGACATTTTCTAACCATTTTGAACCGTTTTTGACATAATTCATGATGTAGAGGACCTTTATCAGTGTCGTTTCAGCCGTTGGATTGACCCATTCGTGTTGATCTCAGGTATCATGTCTAAACTGGCATATAGGTTAGGTTTCATCACCATTTGCATTTTGCATGACCCTATGACCATCTCATCATGACCTTAGGTACGAACCCACTCTATTATATCACGAAACCTTCTTGTTGTTTTAGAAGTGGCATGATATGAGTGGTAGAGCTTCACCTTACATGGGTACCCTAGTTAGCACCTTATTTGCATTTGGTGCCCATGCTGATGTTTTCTCCTTTAGGGTGTGGGAGTCCATTGTATAGTATTGCCATGACATTTCGCAAGAGCCTCATACTCCTCTTGATCTTTTGCTGGCCTGTTTCCCTTAGGACTCCCTCATGTCAAGTTGTGAATGCATTATCATGAGCTTTGCCTACCTTATTGATCTTTATGACGGCTCCCCTGACATTGTGTTTCAGCCATATAGCCCGAGCTTGTCTCATGTCTAGTCATGTAGAGCCATTTTTTATATCCTTCGCACCTTGTTTTCCTTTTTATCGGGAGGGGATTTTCCCCCGAGTGTCAATATCCTACACATGTATCCTTGCATTGAGCATAGGTATGTTCCACTGCTTGGAACTAGTTTGTTTTCCCTTATGACACTCATCTCCTCCTAGTCTGTAACTATAAAGCAATTTTATTCTTTTTCAAGCTTTTCAAATAATTGAAAAAGTCCAAAAAAAAATCAAAAAACCAAAAAGCTAGACAAGGAAAGATGTTATCTTTAGCAGCTATCGAGTCATGTCGCCTTCGAACAAAGCACTATATATCACATCCATTGGTTGGGTTATAGTTTGACTTTAGGAGTTGTACTCATTTATCTGAGTTTATCTCCACCGATTGGTTAAGCTTACAGTCCCCATGGAGCCTCTGTCGATGCCTCCTGTGTTGGAGAGATGTCCCAGTTTGTATATCAAGTCTATGCTACCTTCATTCAGTCACCATACGCCGTTATGCTCTTGTTTGAAGGAAGTTGAATCCTGAGTCGGACATTCCTCAGTTATCTTTACTTTGCATGTCAGCCATTCCCTGTACAGTTACTGGTTCGTGCACCTTATGATGGAGTCCTTCCACATTATACAGCTTTGCTGAGTACCTTGTGTTGGATGATGGGGGATGCCTTAATTCCCTCCTTCCAGCGGATTTCATCCCATCGACTTCAGATCATTTATTCTGGGATTGGAATCTAGATTCATTTTGAGTGCCTTGAGACTTGCAGTCATCAGTGGCAGGTTCTCTTGCCATCGACAGTATTTGGGAATACATCAATGTCCCTTGATCGATGGATCCTCTCAAGTGTTCAACCTCAACACATTTACTCACACTTGTTAGTTTGAAATCTAGTACCTTGATTCCCATTTTCATCATCAGTGGGTGATCTCGTATCTGTTAATGGTATACATTAATGACCGGTAATCAGACGATGGACTACTATGTTCGACCTCGACACCTTTATTCACATAGTAGGACATGTACTCGTAGCAGTTTGTGTAGAATACTTTCCAGATTGGTGGCATCTCTTATATGCTACCTCCTTGATCGTGCTAGTGTTGATGAGATTTCAGCTCTCGTGACTTGATTCCAGTATATGTCAGACATTTCCAACCACTATGGAGATCTCAATCTGTTATATATCTTCATCCATTATGGAGATCATGGTCCTTTGTATATCTTCATCATGGAGATTCTGATCTATGTATATTGTACGTGGTGATGACCACTTATGTATCTTGTATCATGCCTATTCATGGCCATTGTACTCTTATGTATGGGGGACTGCTATATGTATTTGCAGTTATGTGTAGAGTTGTATTAGTATACTATGCTGATTGGGTGGCTGGTCTTCCATTTGGGATCCTTCATCACTCCACTTCTGGGATGGACTTATAATGTATTTCGGCCATCGTATGACCCCTCTGACCTCACACATTAGGGGGCATCTGTTATAGCTGATTTCGCCACTCTAGGTGAGTCACACTTTGTATGGCCTTCCCTTGTCCCGCTGCAGACTCCTTAGACCCCTTGGACCATTTTTTGTCCTTTGATGTTTCCTTGATCATCCCTAAAAACATGTGAAAAATGATACATGCGACTTTTAACCCTCTAATCATGTATATACACAGGTTTGACCACTAAAACCACGTACATCGGGATGTGTACAAAATCCAAATCCTTTTGGAGTTTTCCTTGAAATGGATCCGACTCACTTGAATCCTGGCCTTCCCTATGCCTTGAGATCATTCGGATTCAACCTTTCATTACATCTTGGAAAAGCTATATAAGGAACTCTATGGTACATTGAAGGCATATGAGAGAATTGAGAGCAAAGAAACTATAGTCCATTGTTGCTAAAACTTATGCTTGAGTCTGCATCCCTTTGTCCCTTGGATCACTTTTGTGTTCTTCCCAAGCTTGCCTTTTGCTTGTGAGCTTGCTATCAAGAGATGGAGGATTGAGGTGGTGGAGGCCCAAGTGGGGGATTCAGTTTCTCCGGTTCACAGACGTGCTGTCAGAGGTTGTATCTATTGTAATGTCTGATTTTACATTAATAGAAATATATTTTCCTGTCCAATAATGTGTGATTGAATGAATATCTTATTCATGGGATTATGTCAAATGCTTATACATTATTGATTATATATTCTAGAATAGATCTAACACCATGATATATAGAATGCTTGTATTGTTTACTTGTTGTTGAGGAAGTAATCTATCAATTCAAGCTGAAGTTGGAAAGCTCAATGGGGATCTACTTCAACCATTCGGAATAAGGTACGAGGTCTGATCCTTTAGTGTTAGACATTTACTTTCTATTGCATATTGGAAAAGATTGATTTCTGGAGTCAAGTTGTCTGTTGTGGTACCCCAAGCCATAGGAATTTCTCTTCGTAATAGTAGGTGCCACCGACGATAGAAAAAAAAGTACCATTTGATTTATAGAAATAAAATTAAGTATTCTTAGACATGCAACCAGAATTTGTCGAGAATAATAAAGTGTCGATGTTTGGAAGACTAATACTGCAAATGCCTAAGAAATTTGACCAACTATTACGAAAGCAACCGATAGGAAAGGTTAGTAAACTTAAAGATTTTTTCAAAAGTTTCTTATATCTAATCCATGATAAAGATGATGTGGCAGAATTGATAACGTTGATAGAAGAAGCTCAGGAAGAGATCCGACCAAAAAGAAGAGTCAACCCTGTGGGAAAAAGGTCAAAGACTGGCCCCAAATTGCGAATGACCACCCAAATAGGAGATTATGATATGGATTATATCATTTTAGATATGTGATCTGATGTTAATATTTTGACAAGATAGACATGGGAGAGAATGAGAAAACCGTGACTGGATTGGTCTCCCATTCAGCTCAGGCTAACAAATCAGTTGAAGGTTCTACCTATTGGTCAACTGACTCAATTACCTGTTAAGGTAGAGGGCCTAAGAACATATGTATATTTTGAAGTGATAGACATTATCGATAATACAAACCCATATCCTACACTTTTGAGGATTGAATAGGCAATAAACAATCATACCATCATAAATTTCAAGCGAAGAATATTGTCATTTGAAGATTTAGAGATAAGAGTGGTTGCGCCAATTGATCCACTGGAAGGATAGAGATATGTTGAACCAATGCACAATGAAGGAAAAGGTGATTATCTGGATTATATATATATAACATCATTTCCTCTAGAGATGACTATATGAACCCAACAACTAATGGAAAGATGAGTTGTTGGAGTGTTAGCTCCTATACATCTGATTTAGGTGAAGCATTAGAAATTCGGCAGAATCAGATGCATGAAGTATCTATAAGAATATGCACAAGAATTACACAATATGTGTGATGAGTAGGATCTAAGGTGAGTGAGATACCTATATATGAAGGTTAACCTAACCTTGCATATTTTCTAGCAGAATTTGAAGCAAAAGTTACGGAATAATAGCGATTGTTCGCCTTGGAATTTGTGCTAAAAGATACACCCACTAGATGGTGGGGTACACATAAACAATCTATCTCTGAATGGTCACAATGTAGAATATTGCTAGAGATAAGATTTGGAGAACAAATAATTTATGATGATCGAAAATATACATGACTGATAGATCATGTTGAGCATATTGATTATTGTCATGCGACATCACAGGCATATCCATGGTAAGAATGGGTTCATCACTTTGTGCATACACTAGATATGATACCAAGAAATTGGTATACATCAGTGGAGTTGTGACAAGGAACTCTTGATTGGGAAGAATTAGTTACTAACTTCACACATACATTTGAGTTTGTAGATGACCATCCTTCGATTGATGTAGCATTGCATGTCATAAAGACAAATATATTTGAAGAAATCCATGTTGCAGTGACAAAATTTAATCAATGAAGCACGAAAATCCACCATTTGATGGAATGTTATAATGTGAAGGGATAACCTGACGATGATGAACCTCTCGATGTAAACATACATCAGTAGGAAGGTATGTGCGCAATGGAGGGACTTGGTATTTCTAGTGACCAATTCCTAAGTTCACTCAAAATTAAGAAAGTTAATATTGGTTTGAAAAAAAATCCAAAGTTCACCAATATTGGAGATTATTGGGATGACGTGAATGTAGGAAATATCATTGATGTATTACATGAGTTTCAATATCGTTTCCCTATGAAATTTTCAGATATGAAGGGGATATTAGGAGATCTTGAAGAAATGAAAATACCTTTGAGGCTCGACACAAAACTGGTCAAGGAACGACTGTATAGACTGAATCCACGCTATAAAGAAAAGGTCAAGACTGAGTTGGACCGAATGCTAGAAGTAGGTGTTATAGATTGTGTCGATGAATTAGAATGGATCAACTTGAGAGTAGTACAAGAAAAAAAGGATATGGGAGAAATCAGAAGCATGAAGGAAGACCAATACAAGACTACCTTTGTGACGGAGTGGGGATGTTTATACTATACGGTAATTCCCTTTGGACTTAAGAATCCTCCTACAATTTTTTCCAGGATAATAGTTGTTGCTTTTAAATATTTCATTCATAATTTTATTGAAGTCTACTTTTATGATTGGATGATATTTGGGCTTGGAACATACCATATTAAGAGCCTTAGGTTAATGCTAGAATGATGTCACCAGTATCAAATTTATTTAAACTTGAATAAATGTATCTTTTGTACCCCATTTGGAGTCTTGCTAGGCCATGCGGTCTGTCCTGATGGAATTTTGGCCAACCTGGCTAAAATTGTGATCATTCTCGACCTACCACCACCTAATACAGTCAAGAAGTTGAAAGAAATATTGGGACACATGGGATACTACATAAAATGTATCACGGTATATGCATAGGTAACTACTCCGATGGAAAAATTGTTGAAAAAATATGTCAAGTTCCATTGGACAGAGAGTTTCCAAGAGAGGCTAGACATGTTGAAGAATAAGATGGCTACAACACCCATATTTGTATTTCCATACTGGAAAAAGGTATTTAATTTTCATGTATATGTGTCCTCTTGGTTGCATTGGTGTGGTGCCAATTCAACCAAGAGAAGGGTCTATCGACCATCCAATTGAATTTTCTAGAGAGAAGTTGTCAACTGCATAAAATAATTTTACCACGACAAAAAGACAAGGGTTAGAAATGGTATACACTCTAAAAAAGTTGTGACACTACTTATTAGAAGGACATTTCAAGATCTACACAAACCATTCCACATTGAAATACCTAGTCAATAAGCTAGTCTTGGGAGGGAATATCTATCAGTGGCTTCTCCTCTTTCAAGAATTTGATTTTGAAGTAATTGTTAAACCCAGTCGATTAAAATTGCGACCATACCATCTTTTTAGGATCAAAAGCGGTGAAGAACCTAGTAATATGGAGGAGAATCTTCCTGATGCGCAATTGTTTGTGATAACCATGTTTGATGATCGTCACAAATATATCATACAATTTTTTAGTATGGGTTATTGTTGATGTAATTGTAACTTCGGAATGTGTTCACTTGTATTTCTTATGTATTGTAACCTGATATTTATTCTGGGATGTATTTGTAATGTACTTGAGTCATGTCATGCCCTGAGGTTCCTATAGAGAGTTTCTATAATGTATACAAGTCATGTAAAGTCAAGGTGGGTAACCCTCCTATTGTCTAAGGGTTAAAGTCCCTGCAGTTCCAGGGCACTAGGTTTATTAGAATCACCTAGTGAATTCGACCCTTGTTGGGTTTAGTCAAGTCAGGAATTAGTATAAATAGAGAGCTAGGATCTCTATTTTTCACACACTCACTCACAATCAGTTGTAGTGCATAGCTGAGGAAGAGAAAGAAACAGGGGCAAGGAAGAAAGAGGTTACTGCTGTCGGGAGATCATATTACTATTTTTGGGTTTCACTTTGGTGCTAATTCTATCTCTGAGGAAGTTACAGGGTTTTCTCCATTTATGGTTTCCCCAAGGAAGACTCTTCAAGTGAAGATGAATATGTTCTGATCTCCGCTCTCACGGGAATTGTCACTCATGGAAGCAAAGATTGGCTTATTGATTGTGGGGCTTCCAAGCACATGACAGGTTTCAAGGAATCCTTTGAGAAACTATATGAACATAATTCACCCCATAAGGTGAAACTTGGGGATGACTACCAATATCCCATAAAAGGTAGTGGTGAATCCTCCTACAAGCTATACTCTGGAAAGTCTATGAAAATGAAGGATGTCTTGTTTGTACCAGGAATGAAGAAGAATCTTCTATCCATATCAGCATTGAATGAAAAAGGCATGAGGGTTGCATTTGCAGATGGCCAAGTCCTCATGTGGTCAAGAGGAAAGACTATTGATGATGCAATAGTAATTGGAGAACAAGAAGGAGGATTATACAAATTGAAGGGCCATCTAGAAAAATATTTGGTCCATGACACAGTAGAGCCAAATGAACTTTGGCATAGAAGGATTGCACATGTGCATTACAGAGCATTGCCACTTGCAATAAAAGCTGTTGAAGGTCTTCCATAAACTCAAGCAAAACATGAAGGGGTCTACAAAGGATGTGCGAAAGGAAAGAATACAAAGAAGACATTTCCAAGTAGCGAGAGCAAGGAAAAAGGAATCTTGGAAATCATCCACTCCAATGTATGTGGACCAATGTCATCAAGTTCACTAAGCGGGTATGTATACTATGTTTCTTTTATTTATAAATTTTCTAGGAAGACATGGATTTACTTCATGAAAAACAAAGATGAAGTTTTCAGCAAGTTCAAGGAATTCAAAGCCTTGATCGAGAACCACCCAGAAAAGAAGATCAAGACCTCTCGATCAGATAATGGTGAAGAATTCACATCAAATGAATTCAAAGACTTATGCAAAGAATCGAGGATTAAGAGGGAGTTTTCCACTCCTTATAATCCACAACAAAATGGGGTTGCAAAAAGGAAGAATAGAACTATCATGGAAGCTTCAAGAGCAATGCTTCATGATCAGGATCTTCCCATGCATCTATGAGCAGAAGCTGCCAGAACAACAGTGTATGTACAGAAACAAACTCCACACAGAGTACTTGAGAACAAGACTCCTGAAGAAGTCTTCTCCGGTAAGAAACCAGAAGTCATCCATCTCAGAATATTCAGCTATCCAGTGTACATACACATTCTAAAAGAGAAGAGAATGAAACTAGATCCTTCAGGAAAGAAGGGTATATTTGTGGGATACTCTGAAAGCCTGAAGGCTTACAGAATATACTTCCCAGGATTCAAGAAGATCGACATCAGTAGGGATGTAACATTTGATGAAGACATAGATTACAACAAATCCAGAAAGAGACCTACTGAAGAAATTGATGAAGAAGAAAAACCAAGAATTCATGATACAACCATGAACGAAGAAATTCAAGAATAAGATCGAGAATTTGAAGAACCACAAAGACCTGTAGATCCATCTCAGGAGAAGAATCCTCACAATAGGAAAAATGCTTGGGTACAAGAAATTATCCAAGGTATGGGGTTCCAGAAGAGAATCACAGAGAAAGAAAGAGAACCAAATCCTACTTTGGATATGTAGCTTTACTGTGTAACTTTATCAATGAATAACCTTCCAGTTATGAAGAAGCGACAGAACGAAAAGAATGGAAGGATGCTATGATCGAAGAGTATCAATTGATCATGAAGAATGATGTTTGGGATGTTGTCCCAAGACCAGAAGGGAAGTCGGTTGTAACTTCCAAATGGATCTACAAGATCAATCATGTTGTATATGGTAGCATAGAAAAATATAAGGAAAGATTCGTGGCTCGTGGTTTCTCCCAGAAAGAAAGAATAGACTATGAAGAAACCTTTGCACCTGTAGCCAGATACACTTCCATCAGATCAGTACTTGCTCTGGCTACAGTGATGAAATGGAAGATACACCAAATGGATGTCAAGACTGCTTTCTTGAATGGTATAATGGAAGAGGAAGTGTATGTAGAACAGCCACTTGGTTTTGAGACACATGACAGTGAGTCTCATGTGTGTAGATTGAAGAAATCCCTGTACGATTTGAAACAGGAACCCAGGACATGGTACGACAGAATTGACAGCTTTCTATCTAGTTTGGGATTTAACAAAAGTAAAGCAAATTCCAAATTTTACTACAAGGTTGAAGATGGAAACCCAGTGATGCTACTATTGTATGTAGATGATATGTTTGTAACAGGTATGGATGGGTTGATTATTGATACTAAGAGAAAGCTTACTACCGAGTTCGAAATGAAGGACTTGGGTATGATGCATTATTTTATAGGCATGGAGGTGTGGCAGAATGTGGATGGAATCTCCCTCAGACAAGGGAAGTATGTAGTAGAGATCCTGAAGAGGTTTGGGATGATCGACTACAAGGCCATGACCACACCTATGGAATCGAACCAGAAGCTATTGAGTGATGCTTCATCAGAGACGTTTGATGCTACGATGTATCATTAGATTATTGGGTCCTTGATGTACCTGATGAACACAAGACTAGACATTTGCTTTGCTATGAACACCTTGAGACAATTCTTTACAGATCCGAGACATGTTCACTTGATTACTGCAAAGCATATTATGAGGTACCTGAGGGGTATAGTTGATTATGGGCTCAAGTATGAGGTAAATCAGAAGATTAACCTGGAGGGTTATGTTGATTCATATTGGGTAGGAAGTGCCATCGATAGGAAGAGCACTTCAGGGTGTTACTTTAGTATGGGATCAGGTGTGATATCTTGGTTTAGTAGGAAGCAATTATGTGTGGCACTGAGTATAGCTGAAGCAGAGTATGTCACAGCTTGTTCAGCTAGTTGTGAGGCAGCATGGCTGCAGAAGCTACTATCTGATTTATTTGATCTCTAGATGGATTCTACTTGTATACATTGTGACAACCAGAGTTGCGTGAAGTTTTCAGAGAATCCAGTGTTCCATGACAAGTCGAAGCATATTGATATCAAGTATCACTATATCAGGGATATGGTGCAGAGGGGAGCAGTGAAGCTCCAGTATGTTGTGATGGAGGAATAGATAGTTGATGTGTTGACGAAGCAATTAGCTAGGGTGAAGTTTGAGTACTTCAGGGAGAATATTGGTGTTCTCAATATCGAGGTTTCCTCCAAAGGGAAATGATGAGACCCAAAGCCATTCTCACATGAGAGGATTGGATCCTTCCATGGTCAGATGTAAGGGCTAATCCATTTTTTCATGGTGAGAGGATTGGTTCCTTCCATGTCAGATGTGAGTGCTGAGCCATTCTGATGTCACTATAGGATTGGTTCCTACATGATCAGAAGTAAGCATTGAATGCCATTCTGGGAATGGAGGCACCTGGTCAGTTACCAGGTAGCTCAGTCTGGGACTGGGGGCCATTATGATATGACTATAGGATTGGTTCCTACATGATCAGATGTGATTGCACACCCTTTCAAACATGCATGTTGGATTGGTTCCTCACATGTGTCAAATGTACATGTAGGGCCCTTTCGAGCATGCATGTTGGATTGGTTCCTTGCATGTTTCAAATGTAAGTGCAGAGCCTTTCGTCATGGAGGATTGGTTCCTCACATGGCCGAGTGTAAGTGCTGATCCATTCCAACATTGGTTGATGGATGTGAGTGTTGGGCCTTTCTGAAAGGGTTGTGGGAGGTGTTCCCACATGGTCATATGTGAGTGTTGGGCATGCCTTTCTGATATGATTATAGGATTGGTTCCTACATGATCAGATGTAAGTGTTGGGAGGGCCATTCTGACTTAGGTTCAGATATAAGCGCTGAAGAAGACCTACATGGAGGCTAGGCCTACAACCATCATGAAAAAGAGCTGGCTTTGTAGAACTTCCTGTGACGAGAAGACTCATGAGATAGCACCCATGAAGATACGATGATGATCCACCAAATATGATCTAGATCGAGGGATGATCCAGATCCAGAGATGATGCTCCAGAGATGATCCAGATCTAGTGATGATGATCCAGATCGAGTGATGATCCAGATCCAGGTAAAGATGACTTGAAGATGAAGGTGAATCGAAGATAGAGATGACTTGAAGGTGAAGATGATGAGGACTCTATGATGATCCAGATGATACAGAGAAGAAGACTTGTGCTGATAAATTGTGTCAAGAGAATACCTTCCTAGTTAAGAGGGAGTGTTGATGTAATTGTAAATTTGGAATGTATTCACTTGGATTTCTTATGTATTTTAACCCGATGTTTGTTCTGAGATGTATTTGTAATTTACTTGAGTCATGTCATGCCCCGAGGTTCCTATCGGGAGTTTCTATAATGTAAACAAGTCATGTCAAGTCAAGGTGGGTAACCCTCCTATTGTATAAGGGTTAAAGTCCCCACAGTTCCAGGGCACTAGGTTTATTAGACTGACCTAGTGAAGTAGGCCCTAGTTGGGTTTAGTCAAGTCAAGAATTAGTATAAATAGAGAGCTAGCCTCTCTATTTATCACAAACTCACTCACACTCAGTTGTAGCACATAGTTGAGGAAGAGAAAGACACTCGGGCAAGGAAGAAAGAGGTTACTGCTATTGGGAGATCATCTTACTATTTTTTTGTTTCACTTTGGTGCTGATTCTATCTCTGAGGAAGTTGTGGGGTTTTCTCCATTTATGGTATCCCCGAGGAAAAACACTGTGTTCATTGTCTCTTGTTTTTTATTGCTGTTCTTGTTGTTCTCTCAGTTAAAGGTCCTAATGTTATGCTAGCTTAATGTTAAAAATCTAATAGTTATGCGGCAACTGAATTCACCACTGCGCAGAAGAAATATTTGATTGTGCAAGATGTGGATTTCTAGTTGATCGCTTGACAATTGTATAAGATGAGTACCGATGAGATTCTTCATCGTTGCAACTTAGAATACGAGAGACTATTGATATTAAATGAAGAACATGCTGATGTTGCAGGAAGCCATTATGCTGGAAAATCTATGATGTGCAATATTTTACAAGCAGGATTGTGGTGGCCAACCATGTATGCAGATGCCCGAGATTATTGTTGTAGCTATGATATCTGCCAAAGAATTGGAAAATAATCGCGACGGGATGAAATTCCATTGGTACCTTAGGTAACATTTCATGCATTTGGTAAATGGGTCATTGACTTTGTGGGACCTATCAGTATGTTAGGGAAGCATACAGGTGCATGCTATATTAGTCCTGTGACTAATTACTTAACCAGATGGGTTGAAGCAGTGCCAGTAAAGGATTGTACTACTATGGAGTTTTTTTTTTTAAATATTGTGACAGGATTTGGTTGCCCAAAGATTTTAATAAGTGATAAAGGTAATCATTTTGTTAACCAGTCGATTGAAGAAATGAAGGAATAATTTCAGATTCAATATAGAAAAACAATGCCATATCACCCTCAAGTGAATGGTGTTTTCGAGGCCCTTAAAAAAATCCTGGAAAATGCATTGACAAAGATTTGTAATGTTCAAAGAGATTACTGGGATCAAAATATTTCCGTAGTATTATGGTTATATGGCACGACTTGTAAGAAATTGACAGGCCACATTCCATTTTGGTTGGTGTATAGGCTGGAGGTTGTGGTTCCAATGGAATATATCTACCAATCCTAAGAATTGTTGCAATCATAGAAATGACAGACATGAATTTTCTCGTGTTACAACTTGTGCAACTAGAAGAAGAACATTTTATTTCAGGGTATCACCAAAACATTGAGAAATTAATACAAAGGGTATGGCATGATCAACACATTAAGAACAAACAATTTTAGGTCGGAGGACTTGTTCTTATGTATGACAACAAATTTTTCAAGCATCCAAGAAAGTTAAAAATGCATTAGTCAGGACTATATATCATTGAGGAAATCACCAACGGAGGCGCAATGAAATTGAAAAACCTAGATGGAACACCAGTCAGAGGAATGATAAATGGAAGTCGACTAAAACTATATCATGATAGTCACAACTTTGTTGCATAAAAAAATGATGAGAGATTTACTCAGATATTGATAATCTATCGTGGAAAGAGAAAGAGATCAGAGAGCAAGAGAAGAAGAGGAACACATGAAAAATTTGGGTCTTTTATGTAGTTCTTGGTCACAAACTATTAGTCTTCCGTAGTAAGAAGAGAAATCATGCAGACTCGGTGTCTAGCACAGATAAGAAATTATGGGCGAAGAAACTTAGTCTGTCGCAAGAAAAAGAAATATGTTGAAGGATAAATATAGGTCTCAAGAAGTGTGACACTGTCGCAAGGAATACTAGAATCGTAGAAATGACAGTTGAATGTCATTAATTTAAAAATATTGAGAGTTTTTGGCGGTGTTATTTTTTGTCACACCTGTATTTATGAAAATAACTACCACTTTATGTGACAACTAAATGGAGGCATGCATAGAAGTTTCCTTAATTATTTGTACGATCAACCCATGTGACTAAAAGGATGCATACCTTTCTATTGATTTCCCATGCATGTGAAGAAAGGCTACAAAGAAACATTTAAGAGGGATTGTTGTCTACAACTACAAGAGCCGAAGAGAAGTGCTTCGAATATGGTTATTTTGATTTCCAACACAAGTACAGTTGTTGAATCCGATATTGTGACTGCATCACCTACATTAGTCATGGAAGATACTGCTAGATATATTCCCCCATAGGCAGAGGTTCCATTATTAACTGAGCAGGATTCTCCAGTTCTTGAGAAAGTTCCAGTTAGGCCTTCAATAAAATCACATGCAGAAAGACAAGGTCTGTCTGGAACTACAAAGGGGAAGCACACTGGAAATAGAAATAATAAAGAAAAAACAATGATGCCACCAACACCACCTCGTTAGGAGGAAGAAGACTTGAAAAACTAGAAATTTGTTTCCTCTATACACCCCACCAAGATGGTCTAATGCAACAAAGGTTAAAATCCCAAATAAGTTAGGGGATTCAGTGGTAGCACCATGACTTGCCAAATTAATTGATTAGTGATCATGTATTTCTCCCTGTCTAAATATTTTTGTTTATTTGTGTCATGGTCAACAAAGTATAACTTCCACGAGTTCCTGTTTGAGAGGACGAAGCCCTGAGTCAAGACAAACCACCATTTCAGAAATATGGAGATGAGGAAGAAAACCTGTATGCAGATGCACAAGATCTCAACCCAACTCAGAGTGGTTCAAGTTCAACTCTGACAGACCCAGTGGTGGGAGAGAAAATAAAAGAGGTTGACATAGAGCAGGAAGAGTCAAGACGAAAGAAGAGAAACGCTGACAGAACCACAAACACTATCAAACTTGAGGGAGATTATTTGACACTTATGACTGAAGCACTAATAGTAGTTGTGCATGAAAGTTTCAATAAAATAGATGAGCGATAGATGGAGCTCACGGATACTATTACTGATCTATTGAAAGTGATATGCAAAGTTGTTGAAGAAGTTAGAATCACAGTAGATTATACGCCCCAAAGAAATGAGTCACATGATATTGTTGACACATCATAAAATAAACAAAATGAAACACCAATGTCGGTTCCACCAATCAAGACGCAAGTGTCAGGAGAAGTACTTGATCTAGGAACCGTAGAATTCAATGATGTATCCAAGATTATAGGCCAGATAAAAATGGAATTTTCGTAGATGTGAATGCCTGAAGCATATGTAATGCAGAATATCGCATTCGTGGAGATGAAAGTGTGAGAAGGTGCCTTGATTAAGAAGGATAAAGTAGCGAATAAAAGTGTCAATAAGATGAAGTAGGCAGTGGAATAGGTCGAACAGAAGAAAAAAAAGTGGGAGGAAAACAAGCATAGGATCGACAAGGTTGTAGCCATTACATGCAAAAAAATTGTTGTTGAAGGGATAACAAATGAAATGTTTCCAAAATATAAGATTACTCGACTTGGAGAGATAGCAGATGACCTTTCACAAAAAATCCACAGAGCTAGAAGTGCAGATAAAACTAAGTACACCTCCAGAAATCATAAAATAAAGCAGTAAAGTAGCGGCAGAGGCTATGAAGAGAATTGAAGAAGTAGACTAATCATGCACCAAATCTATCAACTGAGTTTCTCATATTTGGAAGGCCTTCATCGATGATGCCGAACTAGAGAAATTCATAGAGGAGTTGTGCACGACTGAGACAAAAGTAGCTCAACTAATGAATGAGATGAAAAAGTTACATGTTATGGAGAGAAGCTTCATATGGCTTGGGGTGTACCACAACAAACCGATGACACTAGAAATCAATCCTTTCCAATATGCAAGAGAAATAAAGACATTTAACACTAAGGGATATGAATCGTACCTTATTCTAGACGGTTGATGTAGATCACCATTGATATTTTCCAACATGCTTGCATTCACAATTCTCTCTCAACAACAACAAACAATAAAAGCATGCTATATATTCAAGTGTTAGGCCTACTCTAGCATATATAATCAATCATGTATAATAAAGTAAATACATCCATGTATACAATATTCATATTTATGCACATGTATTGGACATGAAATGGATATTTATATTAATAAAATAGAGATACAATAGTGACAACCTCTATCGACACATATTTGAACCCAAGAAACTGAGTCCTCCACCTAGGCCTCCACCACTTCAATACTCCATCTCTAAATGGAAATCTTACAAATCAAAGTCAAGCTTGCGAAGAGCATAACTGTGTGCTCCAAATGGACAAAGGGATGTAGAAGCAAGCATAAACAAGTGAGGCAACAATGAACTATAGTTTCTTTTCTCTCCAATTTATCCCCCTTCAATGTATCCAAGAGTCTCAATATATAACACTCCAAATAGGGAATGGAGGGTTGAGACTGAGCATTCTCAAGGAATATGGAAGGCCAAAAGTCAAGTTATTCGGGACTATGAGGAAAAATCCAAAAACTTTTGGCTTTATTCACATTTCCCGATGTACGATGGTTTGGCTCAAAAGTCGCATATACATGCGAGTATAGCTTTAAAAGTCATGTATACACATAAACAAGTGTTTTTGGGGGAATTTCTTGGGACATCAAAATATAACAAGAGAAAAGGGGGTCCAAGGAGTATGGAGAGGGACATGGAAGGCCATAAATATGTGATCTACCAAGTTTGGTAAAATCAGCTATAACAGATGCCCCTTAATGTCTGAGTTTAGAGGGGTAACATGATGTCTGAAATACATTATATCCATCCCAGAAGTGGAGTAATAAATACCCAGGTGGAAGAACTAGCCACTCAATAGTACAATCCAATGGTCAATCTCTGCATATGACTGCAAATATACATATAGTAGTCCCGAATAAATAAGCGTACAAAGGCCATGAATAGGCATGATATACAAATGTCATGTGTGGTCATCACTACTTACAATATACAATGAATCAATATCTCCATAATGGATGAATATATGTGATATACACTAGAATATGGTCACGAGAGCTGACATCTCATGAATACTGGCATGATCAAGGAGGTAGAATATATGGAATGCCACCAATCTTGAAGGTCTTCTACGCAAACCACTACGAGTACATGTCTTATCATGTGAATAAAGGTGTTGAGGTTGAACATGATAGTACATTGTCTGATTACCAATCATTCATGTATATCGTTAACATATGTGAGATATCCCACCGATAATGATAATGGGAAGAAAGGTACAGAGTGCAATCTAACAAGTGTGAATAGATGTGTTGAGGTTGAACACTTAAAAGAATCCATTGATCAGGGTACATTTACATATTCCCAAAACTGTCGATGGCGAGAGAACCTACCACTGATGGCTATAAGTCTCAAGGAACTCAAATGAACTCTAGACTTCTATTCCAAAATAAATGATCTGAAGTCGATGGAATGGAATCCACTGGAAGGAGGGAATTAAGGCATCCCCCATCAACCAACACGAGGTACTCAACAACATTGGATAATGTGGAAGAATTCAAATGAACAAGATGTGCATGAACCAATAACTCTACCGAGAATGGCCGATATGCAAAGTCAAGATAACTGAGGAATGGTAGACTTAGTCTTAAACTTCCTTCGAACAAGAGCATAAGGAAAATTTTGACTAAAGGTAGGAAGCATAGACTTGATATGAAAACTCAGACATCTCTGCAACATAGGAGGCATCAACAAAGGATCCATAGGGACTGGAAGCATAACCAGTTGGTGGAAAAAAACTTAGAGTAACGAGTACATCTCCTAAAGTCATACTAACAACCCAACCAATGGATGTGATATACAATGCTCTGTTCGAAGGTGTCACGAATCGACAACTGCCAAATATAATATCATATCCCATTGGACTTTTTATATTTTTTAATTTTTTTTGTGCTTTTTCAGATGTTGAAAAGATTGAAAAAGAATAGAAGTGCTTTATAGTATACAACTAGGAGGAGACAAGTGTCGCGGGTAATCAAAATAGTTCCAAGTAGTGGAACATACCTATGCTTAATGCAAGGAGTCATGTGCAGGATAAAGACACTCGGGGGAAGTTATCCTCTTGATAAGTGTGATCAAGATGCAAAGGATATGCAAAAAGGATCTCCTTGGATAGGATTGAGACAAGCTTGGGCTACATGGCTTATAAATTGTAAGCAGGGAGCCAACATAAAGCTCAATAAGGAAATAAAAACTCATGAAATGTAATTACAACTTGATATACAAGGGAGTCCCTATGGGGAATGACCAACATAAAGTTCAAGAGGAGTATGAAGTTCTTTCTCAAGGAAATGGTGGGACTATAAGGGACTCCCCAAACCTAAAGGAAAAATCTCAGCATGGGCACCAAATGAAAATGAGATCTAACTAGGGTGCCCATGTATAGGAAAGCTCTACCACCTACATAATTTCACTTCTAAATAGCAATATGAAGGTTCTGTGACATTATGAAGTGGGTTTGTACCTCAGGTTAAGATGAAACGGTCATAAGGAAATGCATAATGCAAGCATATGTAAAGTCCTAACCTATATGCCAGTTCGACATTATACATGTGATAGGAATGAACGGGTCAAAGTATCAGTCAAAATACACTCAAATTAGGTATGTACACAACAAAATTAGGCCAAACGGTTCGAAAAAGTCAATAATGGTCCAAACTATATAAAAGTGGGTAAAAATTTCAATTTTTTTTCTATAAAATAGTAAAAAAACATTTTTACCATACCATTTGGAATTTTACCTGACACAATGTTTTTGAACCAAAACCTTGAGAAGTTGATTCTAGGAGCTACGATCCATGAAATCACAAACCGTCTAGATCAGGTAAATCCTCATGCCATCCTCTTTGATTTCAATAATTTTATTTTAGTTTTTCATGGTTAATTTTTATTTTTATGGCATCTTAAAAAAGGTGATTTTGGCTCAAGCAGAAAATCATCTGATTTCCTAATATAGGGCTCAACAAATACGGAAAACACTTTGATTTTCATGTATGTACGCAACTGTTTGCAGAACAATCACATATGAGGCCGTGTTTCACAATTTTTAAGGAAAAGACTAATGAAACTCTGAACTTTTTGTGCAGGATAGTTATTGAGTGGTGTGAACGTGAGCATGAAGACATTGAAAGGGTTGTGGAAATTGAACCCAGGTGTTAGAACAATTACACTCACAAAAATTTCCAACTACACATGCAAATTACACACAAAGGAGACTGAATATGGAGTAGAACACTAATCTGTATTGAATAAGTGTACAATAGCCAAACCTGTGAAGTCATAGGCTGCCACAATAAATAATTACATAAGAGATTTGAATGCATAAGGATGCCATTCGAATTTGGTCAAAAGCAGGCTTACTAAATCTAAGCAAATCCCCCATAGGTGCATAAAGCAGTTTCCAAATCTGTCTAGGAGCTCACGGATTGGAAAAATCAATTAGGCAAGCTAATAGATGATGGAAGGAGGATGATGAGGACAAAATACAATTTAAATTCACCTAGTCAAACTTTCCCAATTGCCTTAAAACTCAAAAAAAGAAGGCAATAAAGCAGAAAAAGTAGACATGCGCTAGGAAGGCCAGGAATAAAGCAGATTTGATTTTAAGTGGATTCCCAAGCACTCCATGACTCAAATTTAGCAAGTTTGACCACTTTGGATGTGTGGAGGACAACTTGCATAAGGTGGAATATGGAAACTAGGCAAATAAGACAAAAAATGGATTAATTAATGTCTAAGGTAGCTAACTATGGGTTGATTATTCTAACACCCCCCCTTAAGCCTGACTTATGAGTAAAATATCAGAAAATTATAGGGCCTATAAATGAGGATTAGTCACCCTTTACATACTGCATGTCCATTTAACCAAGGAAAGACGCAAAAAACCAGTGGGAAAAATCCTCCGTTAAACATGGACAGTAAAACAAAATTTGGAAATATTGTCATCACTCATGCTTCACAGCATGATCAACAATCCCCAGTAGTGATTTGAGATTGCTGAATGTCTTCTCACAAAAAACTTTGGTGAAGATATCTGCTACTTGTTCTGAAGATGAACAAAAGAGTAGGTGAATGGTGCCATCATGCACAAGCTGTCTGATGTAGTGCATATGGATCTCAATGTGTTTGGTTCTCTTCTTTTGAATTGGATCATTGCAGATTCGAATGGTACTCTGATTATCACAATAGATAGTAGTTGAGTATTATGATTCGAAGCCACACTCACCAAGTAACCCCTGCAACCATAAACATTGAGTTGCTGCATTTACAACTCCTCTGTACTCCGATTTTGTAGATGAGAGTGCAATGGCACTCTGTTTCTTGCTTGACAAGATGATTGGTCCTTCAGCAAGCATGAACACATATCCTGATGTTGAATTTCGATCTGTGTTGTCACCTTCCCAATCACTGTCAGTAAACCCAATCAAATCAAGATCAGATTTAGCTTTGTAGAAGATCCCATGAGTCCTTGTTCCCTGAACAAAGTTAAGGATCCTTTTGGCTGCTCTCCAATGGATCTCATGAGGCTGATCCATGTATCTTGAATCCACACTTAATGCATAAGAAATATCAGGTCGATTATGTGTAAGATACAACAAACATCCAATCAATTGCCTATACAGTGTATTGTTTACCATAGGTGAAGAATCAACTTCTTCAAGCTTAACTCCTGAAAGGAAGGGAGTTTTGCTTGGCTTGCAATCCATCATGTTGAATTTGTTTAGAAAATACAAGGCATACTTGGACTGATGTACTTTTAATCATTGTTTTGTTTGAGCAATCTCGAGCCCCAAGAATTGGCTCAATAAGCCCAAATCAGTCATTGAGAATGCATGGTTCATTGCACCCTTCAAGGAGGCAATTTCATCCTTTGAGCTTCCTATAATGAGAAGGTCATCAGCATACAAAAAAAATCATTAATGAACCATGAATCAGCTTCAAATATACATTTGGATCCGACTTGCATTGAACAAAATTCAGTGATGCAAAAATCTATCAATCTTGGCATACCAAGCCCTATGGGCTTGCTTAAGCCCATACAATGACTTCTTTAGCCTGCACACAAGAGATGGATTAGTAGAAAATCCTTGAAGCTGCTGCATTTAAATCTATTCATTGAGATCTACATTCAGGAAAGCACACTTCACATCCATGTGGTGTACCTCGCACTGCTTCGAAGCTGCAATGGCTAAGGCTAGCCTGATGGAGTCCATCTTTGCCACTGGTGCAAAGGTCTCATTGTAGTCTGTTCCATGTACCTGTGAGTAGCCCTTGGCTACCAATCTGGCCTTGTATTTCAAAGGTGAACCATCAGTAGAAAATTTGGTTTTGTAAACCCACTTACACTGAACTAGCTTCCTCCCTAGGGGAAGATTAATCAGCTCCCAAGTGTTGTTCTTCTGGAGTGAGCTGAACTCTTATTTCATGGATGTTTTCCATATTGGATCATGTGCTACATCTTCATATGTCTGTGGGTCTGATTCAACCATCAGATAGCATTTCTCTGCAAACATAGGATCTTTCATGCACAGAGCACTCTCAAACTGAGATCTAGTCCTCCTAGGATCATTAGGATTTCCAGCTAGTTCTACAGTTGCATGAATGGTCTTTACTGCCCATTTTGGACTTGTAGGAATATTAGGATCTGAAATTAAATCATCATTATCATACATATCAGTATCAGCAACTTCAACTATCTCTTCACTTACATTTAATGGTTCTGGTGGTGAAGAGGATTCTCCAACTTCCACTGCTGCTAAAGGCTCTTCTTGGAACTGAACACTCCTTTCAATGAAGGATTTGTTTGTGTTCAAATTGATCAGCTTGTACCCTTTTCAATATTTAGAGTACCCAACAAATATACACTCTTAGATTTGGGGCTACAAAGCCTTCCTCTTTTATGTTGGAATTCTAGCCCAAGCCCTTGAGCCAAAAATCCTGAAATGGGTCACATTTGGCTTGTGCCCACTCCATGCTTCGAAAGGATTCATACCATCAAGTTGTTTATGAGGCACCCTATTCTGGATATAGGCTGTACATTTTATAGCTTTGACCCAAAACTTTGGTGGCAAAGTATTACCCTCCATCATGCATGTTGCCATCTCTTTCAGTGATCTGTTCTTCCTCTCAGCAACACCATTCTGTTGTGGTGTGTAAGGGATAGAATGATGCATCTGAACACTTGAATCTTCACAATATTGAATGAACTAAGACTTGACATACTCACCACCATTGTCATATCTAAGGACCTTGAGTTTCCTCCCAGACTAGTTTTCAACCAAAGCCTTAAAGACTTTGAAAAGGCCAAAAACTTCAGACTTGTGTTTCAGGAAGTAAACCCAGCAATACCTGGAAAAGTCATCTATGAATGTCAATGCATATTTGGCCTGACTCATTGACATATGAGGAAATGGGCCAGCAACATCACTGTGGATCAACTCAAGAGGTGCAGAGGTTCTCTCATGACTAGCTTTCTCAAATTTATGCTCTGGGTGTTTTCCTAAGATGCAACCTTAACAGACTCCTTTGGAAAACTTAATATTTGGTAACCCTATGACCATTTATTTTTCACTAAGATTAGAAAGATACTTGTAATTGAGGTGGCCAAATATTTCATGCCAAATATTTCTTGCCTCATTAGCATGAATCAAAAGAGCAGAGGGGTTTGAGTAGGGTAGGAAGTGTGAGAACATGTATACCTTCGAAGTGTGATTTGCAACTCCTTTTGCAATGACTTTACCACTTGAGATCTCTGTGATATCAACTTCATCAGGGGAGAATATGACCATCTTTGGAGACCCTGTGTGGGTCATCTGATACACTGATAAGAGGTTAGAGCCAAGACCTGGAACATACAACACATTGCTGAACTTACCATGGTCAAGATCAATCCTCCCTTTGCCCAAACTTTCAGTGAGAGAGTCATCTCCCAGTACAATTGGTGGACCTTTCGACATGTCAAGTGAGGTGAATGCCTCCTTGGTCGAAACCATATGTCTTGAAGCTCCAGAATCAATGATGAAACTAGTTGAGCTTGATGTGCCAGCAACCAATGCATGAACTCTCTCTCTGTCTTTGGAATTTGATCCTCCTTCCCTCTTCTTTGAGCTGTCAGGAAGGGAGACGCCATTCTTCTCCAGGAGTTGGGTCAGCATGTCAATTTGCTTCTTCATGCATGAGATTTTAGGATGATTTCCCTTACTACAGTATGTGCACTTGCTCATTTATCCTTTGTTCTTCTTCTTCTGGGGGTTCTTCTTGGAGCTTTGAGGTTCCTCTGGAGACTTGTTCTTGTCTCTCTTTTGCTCAGGTGGCTTCTTAGATTTCTTATTTATTTTTGAATCCACCCTTGAATCTCCAGCAACCAAAGCCTGGTCTTTGGAAGGTTTGATGGTGCCCATCACCACCAATTTATCTTGTTCTTGTGTGAGAGATTCCATGAAATATGCAAGGCTAGGCATTTTCCAGGCTCGAGCTGTCAACTTTGTGGCATGGAAAATCGAGAAAAACACTGAATATTCAGGGCCAAGCTTTGAGAGTATGGCCAAAACCAGTTGTTCCTCCTTATTTTCAATCCCACACTGTTTTAGCTGCAAAAAAGGGCTTTGAACTTGGAAAAATAGAGTTGCAGGGATTCAAAGCTATTGGGACTCAGGGAGATCAATTCATTTTCAATTTGATGTCCCCTCATCTCATCTGTCTTACCAAAAATCTCAACAAGCTTCTCCCATACTTCATTTGGTGATGTTAATCCATCAAGATGGAAAAGGAGGTCTCTGGATATGCTCAGACACAGGAGACCATAGGCCTCATCCCTCCTGTTGTGCCATTTAATTTTCTCTGTAACTGGATTGGGATCTAATTTTGTTGCCATAGTCACTCTATAGAGGCCTTTCTCTCTGAATAGTATCTCCATCTCTTCTTTCCATTAAAAGAAGTTAAATGGAGTCAAGATGATCTTTTGAGATTGATCCATAGCTCAGAAATTGTCCCTCCAGTCAGCAGAATGCTCTCAGTCAATGATGTCAAACCTGCAATAACAAATTGGAAGGATATAAATTGATCTACAAAGGCTTTGATACCATGTGGAAATTTAACCCAGGTGTTAGAACAATTACACTCACAAAAATTCCCAATTACACATGCAAATTATACACAAAGGAGACTGAATATGGAGCAGAACACTAATCTGTATTGAATAAGTGTACAGTAGCCAACCCTATGAATTCATAGGCTTCCACAATAAATAATTACATGAGATATTCGAATGCATAAGGATTCCATTCAAATTTGGTCAAAAGCAGGCTTACTAAATCTAAGCAAATCCCGCATAGGTGCATAAAGCAATTTCCAAATCTATCTAGGAGCTCACGAATTGGCAAAATGAATTAGGCAAGATAATAGATGATGGAAGGACAAATCATACATGATTTTATTAGGAGAAAAGGGTGGAGTATGATGAGGACAAAAAACAAGTTAACTTCACCTAGTCAAACTTTCCCAATTGCCTTAAAACTCAGAAAAAGAAGGCAATAAAGCAAAAAAAGCAGACATATGCTAGGAAGGCCAAGAATAAAGTAGATTTGATTCCAAGTGGTTTCCCAAGCACTCCATGACTCAAATTTAGCAAGTTTTACCACTTTGGATGTGTGGAGGAAAACTTGCATAAGGTGGAATATGGAAACTAGGAAAATAAGACAAAAATTGGATTAATTAATGTCTAAGGTAGCTAAATATGGGTTGATTATTCTAACAAGGGTTGTGCAAGGTGATTTAATGGCCTAAAAATATTTGAGGGATTTTTTTTTGTACAAATGCTAGCATCTTGGTAGCTTGAGAGCAAGGCCAAGACTACTCCAAATGTGGGTAGACTATTAGGATCCTGATACAGAAACATTCCAACTGGATGGTATGCCCCTCATCCTTGAGGTTGAGGATATATACTTTATTATCAGACTATCCTGCAGAGGGGAATTAGTCAACCTATGAGCTCGTGGTTTAGGAGGTGGCCTCACAATTGAGGAATACATTGTAGTTTA
This sequence comes from Pseudotsuga menziesii, assembly GCA_001517045.1. Lineage (NCBI taxonomy): Eukaryota > Viridiplantae > Streptophyta > Pinopsida > Pinales > Pinaceae > Pseudotsuga > Pseudotsuga menziesii. The sequence goes on from LPNX010505646.1 coordinate 50,607, forward strand.
CTACCTCCCAGACACGGAAAAGGTTGAGAGTCATATCCCAATGAACTCAATCTAAAACCTAGGGATCAAGGTCATACTACTGGTACTTGGAAGTATTATAGGATTGGAATCCCTTCATCAGGAATCTAGAACATTGATTTTTTATGCAGTGGAATGCATGAGGCCCATGATTTATGATTGGAGTACCTCGCTGCTGGGCAACATGAAACAACAGTTGGCATACTACAAGATGGAAAGAGTGAGAAAATTTGGCTTCGCAAGAATCTTGAGTACCTTTTTGTTTGAGTGCATACTAGGGCTAAGCCCAAGAGTGGATATCACTCTTCACGGTGCTCAAGATTCAGCTCAGCTGTGTTGGGATAATGTGATGTAGATACCAGGAGGGGAACGAGTGGCCAACCCATACCCAATAGACTTCTTCCTCTGGTGGCACAGGCAGATCATAACCATAGATGACTACCCCTATGAGGGGATAGAATTCCATGGAGAACCTAATATGTCCATTCCACCAGGATCCACATACGGAGACATAGATAACAAAGGATTGACTCTATCTTGTTTTTGAATTATTAATTTTTTTTGTGTTTTTTGATATAGTGAAATAAAAAAGACATTTTTTGTGTGATGACATATATTAATACTAGTCATATATACACAGATGTTGGACCTAGATGGTCGGACAGTTTCCCTCGACATCATCAAAGGGGGAGGGGTGATGACATAATAGGTGTGGATGCAGAGCATACACTCCAAAACAACCATACGAACTTCGTTTGGCTGACACACAGAGTACCCATAGCACAAGTCAAGGACTTTCCTGAGGCTATGCAGCACCAGGTGGTGGGTGTACCACATGCATGGGTTTTATTATTCCAACGACTAGCTAGAGATGTCATGTGTTATCATGATCAACACTCTACTCCATAGGCTTAGAGGCCTAGATGTACTTTTTGTTGTATTGACTGTGTAGTATATTTCGGTGGCTCAGAAGCCCCATTTTTGTATTATGAAATTATGTATTATGACACTACGTTTTAGAATATATTTTAATGAAAAATTCTTATTATGATCGGTTATTTATATTTACATGTGTAAATGTGTTTTGAATGCTTCAATGTTTGTGTATCAAATGCAAATCTAGTACATAATTTGCATATGAATCAGCAACTTGATTATAATTTCTTGGAATGTGAATGTATGTAATGTTTTCAAATTTTCATTCTAACAAGCTTAATCTCAAGAATATTCATAATAAAGTCAAATTTCTAATACGATACACACCATTTAATGTAAGACCGCTAACTACAAGTCAAGACGTACCTCGAGAGACTAAATACCATGAGAGATGGAATCATGTAATAACTCAATCATAGCACTATATTCAGGAATATTGTTCGATGAAGGCCATAGACATACACCTCCTGAAGAAAAAAAACTGACCCATAGGAGTATAAATCACCCAGGAAGCTGAAGCTGATTTTTGAGTGTGGTGGTTCGCGTCGTTAGTGTATCCTACATTTATTGAAGACTATGACGACATTTTCCAAAACAAATGGAATAAAGTCAACCAACTCGATCAACACAAGGGAACCAAAACCAAAATATGAAATTGTACAATAATATACAAAGTATTAGCCCTAGCTGAGAATTACGCATAGTATTTTTTGAGATAGAGCCCATTTCTAGGCTCCGCTAAGGTTGTCCCTTCATAATCCACTAGCTCGTAAGCACCTTTCTCTAATACTCACTTGACCACATAAATCACATGCCACATAGGTTTGGAATTTATTGCCCCTAACGGTTCACTAGATTGGTCATACAAGAGGACCAAGTGATCTTCAGTAAACTTCCGAGGACAGACGGACTTATCCTACTAGGATTTAAAGTGGTGCTTATTAACCTCAAGAGCCACTAAATCATCTTGACACTACTCATCAAGCTTCTCTAAGAGGATCAAGTTTTCCTCTAATGTAGAAGTCTCTGGTAAAAGTTCCACGACTAGCTTCAAATAAGGGATTTCGCATTCAACTAGTAAAATCGACTCTACCCCATGCACCAACTGATATGGGGAAAAATTGTGGTAGTATTAACCGTGGTTCGATAATCCCACAAAGCGAGATATAACATGACATTCCAATTGGTCTTGCTTTGCATGATGGTTCATTAGAGAATGGAATTAAGTGACTTATTCACTGCTTCAACATGTCCATTTTCTTAAGGATAGTAAGAAGAGGAATGTTCTTGCTTATACCCTAATTTCAAAGACAACTCAGCCATCATATTATTTGGAAAGTGCCTTCCATGGATTGACAAGATTCTTTGGGAAACCAAACCGGGTGATAATATGATTGAATAAAAAATGTGTGGTTGTCTCATTGTCAGCTTTGATTGTGGGCATAGCATCTACTCATTTCATGAAATAATCAACAACCACTATGATATGATGATTCCCCATAGTTGAAGCTAGGTTACAATAGATAAAATCAACCCCCCACTTAGTGAAGGGATTGATGGTGATAATCAGATGTAAAGGGGACGGATGCAAGCGCATGTTCCATGAAAACTCCTGGAAAGGGTGGCATCACTTGACCACATTGACACAATCCTTGAAGATCAACGACAAAAAATAACCTGCTCTAAAAATATTTTGAGTTGTAGAAATCCTAGATAAATGATCACCACACACCCCTCCATGGCAATCATTTATCACAAACTCAACCTCTTCATGGGTTAGACATCGATGAAAAATGGAATCAACCCCACGATGATACAAAGTGTCATCAACAATAAGGTAATTATTTGCTACATGATGTAACCATTGACGATATCTCGTGAGAGGTGAGAATGAACCTTCAAAGTTTGCAAATAAACGATAATATCCCCATACAATGGGTCCATAGTCAAAATGAGAAAAATGTGCTCATAAACGAAAGAGTCCTCATGAGCTTCCCCTTCATTGAAACTAGGAAAATAAGATATGAGCTCCACAAAAATTAACGACTTCTTTGAATTTGCTGAAACAAACTCGAGGTTGAATTATTGCAATATCACAATAAATTTATTGCATTTCCCCCATATCGTTCGTCTGTTGAGGACAATATGAAATGGATTAATGTGAGCCACAACCAAAGTTTCGCAAAGAAGAATGAAATGCCTCAAACGTTGGACCACATGGATGGTATCTAGGGATAGCTTCTTGACATGAGTGTAACGAAGCTCCCCATCAATAAGGTTTCAGCTAACATAATAAATGGCATGCTCTTGGAGCTCCTCATCCTCTTGAACCAAGACCATACCAATTGTCTCTTGAGACGCGGCCACATATATCACAAATTCACGGCTATAGTCAGGTGGACTAAGCATAGGGGCCGATTCCAAGGATTTCTTATGGGCTCGCTCATCCCAAATAAATGGTGTGTCTTTATTCAATAAACACATGAAACCATTAGTGAAATTAGAAAAATTGACCACAAATCTTCACAAGAAGTTCACCATCCCTTGCAAACTCTGAAGATGTCTAATATTATGTGGGGGAGACAATTGAAGTATTTTCTCAACCTTTAAAGGTTGACCCTAATTCCCTCCTTGGAAATGATGAACCCTCGTAAATGACCTACTCTCACACAAAATATGCACTTATGAGGATTTAATTGAATTTGATATCGACGACATCTTTCAAAAACCAAGCATAAATGGTTAGGATGATCCACCCTCAAACAAATGTGAGTACCTAAATCATCGAGATATAGTTCAATCAATTGCTTAAGGTCATGAAGGGTAAAGGTCATAGCCCATTGAAAAGTAGCTCCGACCTTTTTAAGGCCAAAAGGCATATTTCAATATGAAAACATACCCCAAGGACAAATGAAATCAGTTTTATGTTGATCATCAGGTTTAATTTGGATCTAATATATCCTGAAAATCCATCCATAAATGAGAATACCTTGCTTCCCGCACACTCATCCGAAATCTCATCAATAAATGGTGTGGGGAAGTTATCCTTAGGACAAGCTTGGTTTAGATCTTTAAAATCAGTGCATATAAGGATAGTTCCCTTCTTCTCTTCAACTAGAATGAGATTTGACGCCTATTCAGGCAAGGGAACGGGATAGATGAATCCATCCTTAAGCAACTTCTCTATCTATACCTTAATAGTGGGTGCTTTCCTAGGATTCATCACATGCAAATGTTGTCAAATAGATTTAGCATCCAGATAGGTTTTAATTTCATGTTCAATGATGCAAGGGTCAATTCACTACATCTCCTCATAAAACCAAGCGAAAACATCTCAAAATTCTTTAAAGAGCTTGGTATATGCCTCAACCTCATCGGGGGAACAATACACCGAAATGTACACATTCTCAATCTTTCCAGGAGTTGGAGAAATATTGATAGGTATATTATGTGACAAGTTGGCCATGTTCTGTTCGACATACTTACTAGGAGAGCCAAATGGGACCATGGGCCTACCAACTTTATCGCTCAAAATCTCCCTATAGTCATCACATTCTATACGATCAAGATTAGGAAGAAAGTAAGATCTATAATGAAAATCTCCCCAAGGTTGTTCTAAACTAGACATAGCTTTGAGAATAGCTTCATCCATTGGAAAAATGTCATTGAAGAAGTCATGCGAGTGAAATGATGCAGCCGCCCAAGCAGGCGGTGCATAAGGGTCCTCCTCCTCCGTCCGTGAAGAGGAAGGACTAGGATCTACAATAAGACCACGATTAGCTTGATAATCCATCAATGCTATAGATAATGACATGTCCATCTTGGTAGGTCAAGATCCTTCATCCGTATTTATCGGAGAAGGGAGTGTCCAAGGATCCTCCAAATGTGAAGTACGAAAAGGAACTGAACACAATGATGAAGAAGCTCTACCAAGAATAGAACCTATCATAAGAATGGGTGTAGAACAATTGAAAGTTCCCATCAATGAAGGATTTATGCCCACCTCAACATTCTCAGTTGTTGGCTAAGAATGATCAATGACCGGGATAGTAGCTCCTGACGATGCTTTCATACCAGAATTATCAAAAGATATATGATCAATCGTAACAATCCTCCCATCCAAAGGAAAAAAAACAACTCAGAAGAGAGATGGTGTGACCTCTTGCATATTATAAATCCAGTTATGTCCTAGTAAAATATTATAGTCGAGGGCCGCATCAACCGCCCTAACCTCGATCGATATGGTAGTCCCCCCCAATTGGACCTCAAGGGAAGGAAGTATACCATGCAGCCGAAAATATCTTCCATAAAATGCAGTCAACATGGTTCTAGATTTTGACCGTGTAGGAGAACCTAAGCCCTTCCAACAAGCTAATGTGATCACAGAAGCCACAACACCTTCATCAATCATTGTGTGCTTGATGGTGTTGTTCATACACTATACATGCACTAAAAGAGACACATAGTAAGGAAAGCGAGGATTGACCCATGAGTTTAAAATTTAGTCATTGTGGAAGGATTCCCATCAACAACCCCAAGACCAGAAAATGAGACTTTCCTTTGCGAAGCGAAATTTTGAGGAACTTCTAAAGAAGACATCGCACAAGGAGTCTGGCCAAAATCCTCAAAAATGGAATAATTTTGGTCAGCTCGGGCATTAGTATTGTGACCCGAACGCTTTAAGAATCCCTTAGGAATGCGAGGTGGAGATTCAATCTTGTCACTAGGTTTATCAATACACAAAGGGATCTCAGGTGGAGCAGGTTCTTTTCCTAGGTCAGGTTGCGACGAACCATAATCATTATCTCGTGTCACAACATTTTTGGCAGAAATCATGTTGATGAAACCATGGCCACTTATGGTGTTTGATAGTTTTTTACTCCCACCATAAGAAATTCCAGGGTCCATGGTCCTTGAATTCATATTTTGGTTTTGCGTTAAAGGATCCGTCAACATAGCTGGGCTCTATGCGATGAATTTCAAGGAATATTGCATACGAGGGCACAAGTGAGTGAGGTGATCTTCCCCGCAAAGCTTGCAAGGGAACTTAAAATTATGTTTAGACTTCTTGTCTCCCCTAGAATTACTATAATTCTTGTCATCATTAGTATTTCCATTCCTATTCCCACCCTTTCAATTTTTTATACCTTTCTTCTTATTCCATCCGGGTTGTTGGTTACCCTTCTGGTTCGACGATTGCACAGAAAGTACATCCGTTGTTTGAGTGGGATGATATGAAGCCGTAGCTTTTCCTGACATGGGTTGGTTAATAGAAAAATTATTCATTTTATTCGTAACCAAGTCTATAGGCTTAGAACTTGCAAAGACAACAATGCCATCGGCATGTGGCACAGGTTTGAACTTAGGATCAAAATTGGATCGTGGTGCATTCACATTAATATCATACAAGAGCCTAGACTGAGTGTAAATCAAATATAATTGCTGAGCTTGAAATATATCATGTTCCTCATTCATCACTCCAGATGTGGAAACATCCTTCGCTATATATGGAAATAACGATTTGAGGAACCACTGCAAAATAAACTCTGGTGGAATGTGAGCCTTAATCAACCGCTTTCATCTACGCCACTCTTGAATATGATCAAAGGTATAGGTGGCTTTATCCTACAAAAATGTTGACAAGGGTTTAGTACCATCATCGTAATGCATCGGTAGTCAAAATTGATTGAGAAAGGTCATGTCTAAGTCATTAAAGATATGATATGCCCCCCCCAGGAAACTCTATATACCACTTCACCGCAAGACCCATGAGGGTGCGTTGAAATAGTCTTACATGGATAGAATCATGATTCAATGAATTGGAAGAGCACTATAGGTGGAGATTCATAACATTCTCACCAGGGTCCTCACTAGTATTACCTTCGAATTTTGGAATTTTGGAAGGAATCTTGGGAGGGACAACCGACCATGTTAGATCATGTGACACCAAATCACTAGTCAATCTCGATAAGTCAGGAAAATTTAATGGTGCTAGGAAAGGGTGCCTAGGATGTGGCATTTGGTTCCATGCTCCCTGATAATGTTGGTTCATGTAGGTCTGATTGTTGTAAAATCCATGGCCTTGGCCAAGGGATAGTACCCTCCTCCCGTTTGACCCATAAAATGGTTCATAGGAATATTGTAATTCGTAATACCTTGAGACTTGGGTGCTACAAAGCCATTGTTATAAGAGTGATAAGTAGGTTGAGTCCCAGACCCATAAGGTTGTGCATAAGGTGGTATATAAGGTGGTACATACCCTACTGACACATAAAAAGGCACATATCCTTGTGACACTGCGATGTGAGAAGATGCAGGGACAACATGGCTAACAGTAGTACTCCGGCTTGGAGGACAATGTGAGTTAGGGGAAGGATGCTTCATTAGAAACACATTTGAAGGAACTGGTGCTGAATATGATGGAACATGGGATGGGATATAACTTATGTTCCCAATATTCACATGTCTAGGGTTACTTCCATGAACATGAATACTAGTAATAAGCCTAGGTGTGTGTATGAGGATCCTCCCGCTGTAGGGGGTGCAATATGAATACTACCAAACCTATTCACCTATAAAGGAATGGAAGTGCCCCAAGCATAGCACTAGGGTCAGCACTAGATCTGACGTTGGGTGATGGACCGGTCTCAAGAAGGTCTATCATTCCATATATAAATGGGCCAATGCTAGAGGGTGTCGGATGAGTCTCACCACTCAGAATATGTGAAAAATATCGATGGTCTGAGTTTATATAGTCAAGAAAATGTGATAGTACATTATATGGTGCCCCAACCTCAAAGTGACTAGATTCTTTCGGAGTCCCATATAAACTGTCAAGTATAGTCTCCGCCTCAGGGGGTGGATAAGGGGGATGCTCCAGGGTCTCAGATGTGTGACTCATGGTAAGATCTGTGTGTGAATCAAAGTGAGTATCAGTCTACATGGACTGTCTAATTCTCTCTTTCAAAGGAGGAGGAGACGTAGAAGGTGGAAGACCTACTAAATGATGAGAAATGCATAGCATTGTACCCAGATCCACTATGAATCAAAAAAAAGAAAAAGAATCAACCTAATTACGTACACTAAAGAAATCTAGTGTACACATATCACACTCCTAATAAAATCTACATCCAAAATATGAGAAAACCAAGGGGAGGATATGTGAGCTCTCGAATGCAGCAGGTATGTCTTGACTAAGAGAGGCTTGAGACTCCCATACACTACAAGCGGAGGTGTGTAACCAATTATAGTGGCCCTCAGCTTCAACGTGTAAAGTGAATGTGTTGTTGGACCTATACCTGGCAAGGACACTCATAGAATAACCTCTTCAAGTACCCCCTGTGATACCTAGGTAAGGAAACTGAGGTCACCCCTATAATTACTATCGTTCTTGTCATCATTATCATTTCCATTCCTATTCCCACCCTTTTGGTTTTTTATACCTTTCTTCTTATTCCATCTGGGTTGTTGGTTACCCTTCTGGTTCAACAATTGCACAGAAAGTACATCCACCATTTGAGTGGGATGAGATGAAACCATAGTTTGTCCCAATGTATGTTGGTTAATAGACAAATTATTCATTTGATTTGTAACCGAGTTTATAGGTTTGGCACTTGCAGAGCCAACAATGACATCGGCATGTGGCCCAGGTTTGAACTTAGGATTGAAATTGGATCATGGTGCATTTGGATTAATCTCATACAAGAGCCTAGACTGAGCATAAATCAATTCTAATTGCTAATCTCGAAAGATATCATGTTCCTTGTTCATCACTCCAGATGTGGAAACATCCTTTGCTATATATGGAAATAATGATTTGAGGAACCAATCCAAAAGAAACTCCAGCGGAATGTGAGCCTTAATCAACCAATTTTTTCTATTCCACTCTTGAATATGATCAGAGACATGGTTGGGTTTATCCTACCGAAATGTCGACAAGAGTTCATTACCAGCATCGTAATGCATGGGTAGTTGAAAGTGATTAATAAAGGTCATGTCTAAGTCATTAAAGATATGATATGTACCACCAGGAAACTCTATATACCACTTCGTCGAAGGACCTATGAGGGTGTGTTGAAATTGTCTTAAATGAATAGAATCATGATTCAATGAATTCGAAGAGCACCGTAGGTGGAGAGTCATAATGTTATCACCAGGGTCCTCACTAGTATTACCTTCGAATTTTGGAATTTTCGAAGGAATATTGGGAGGGACAACTGGCCATATCGGATCATTAGTGAATCTCAATAAGTCAAGAAAAATTAATGTTTCTAGGAAAGGGAGCCTAGGATGTGGCATTTGGTTCCATGCTCCCTGATAAGGTTGGTTCATGTAGATATGATTGTTGTAAAATCCATGGCCTTGGCCAGTGGGATAGTACCCTCCTCCTGTTTGACCTATAAAAGGTTGCATAGGAATATTGTAATTTGGAATACATTGAGACTGGGGTGCTACAAAGCCATATTTATAATATTGATAAGCAGGTTTAGTCCCATACCCATAAGGTGGTACATACCTTGCTGACACATGAGGATGCACATAGCCTTGTGACACTATGATGTGAGAAGACGTGGGAACAACATGGCTAACAGTAGTACTCCAGCCCAAAGGACCATGCGAGTTAGCGAGAGGATGTTGTTAGGATTTTTGATCCTCCCTTTTCCAATTTGGTTTTATTTCTAAATCAGGAGTCATGTCTAAATCGGGAGTTCGTCCAGTCTATTTTTAGTCACTAGCACCATTGGGTCCACTTGGCCTAATTGGGGCACATGTTCTAGTTACTAAAGTGTGGGGAACACTAATTGAGGTCTACCACCACTAATTTCACTTGCATGCATCACTTTAGGAGCCTCCTATACCAATCCCTACAATTTAGGATCCACTGGGAGTGCCGATACCAACCTTCATCAGTTGAGTTTAGTTAGTGACTAGTCAAGCTGAGTTAGGAGTCAGTTACATTCAGTTAGCACTAGGTTTGCATGGCTGTATGTAGGAGAGGCACATTTCTCACCTACCACAGTCAGTTATCCTCATTCAAAACTGAAGTAGACACTTGAGTTGAGTTTTAGAACTTCGTTGAAATATGGTAATGGTTTAGACAAGGTCAGTTAACTATTGAGTCCTCTGACAATGATTTAGACAAGGTCTTAGTTACCTACAGTCAAGTAGAATATAATCAATTCAAATTTCCTCATGTGGATTTGAATTTCATGTGGCTATTTAAGCCATTGTACTTCATTTTAATTATTATCTAATCACTCTTTGATTAATGAAAATCATTCACAGCTGCAAGCCATTTTTGCACTGTTTCATTCTTCAATAACTAAGTAAATTATGTGATCTATCTTGTGAGTTGTGTGTTTGTCCAAAGATCTATGTGATCAATTTTATATGGTATCAGAGCCTCAGTGGAAAAGGCACTTCTCCTTTTCATATATACTACTGGATCATTTTTGAGCAAAATTGCTCCTTCCATCTCTGCACCAGAAGCAGAAGGTTTACCACTTAATACCCCAAGTTAAGGAATTGTTGATCAAGCTTGCTTGATGAATTATGCCGGGTGTGATGAAAACCTGAAATGTGCAGGTTTTTCAACCTTACTTTGTCTTTTGTGTATTTGTAGGTGCAACTTTTGAATGGCTTCATCAATTCTGGATTCAGCAGTTCCTCTTCTCACCCTATTCACAAACTATTCAGAATGGAAGATGAAGATGATTGCATCTCTAAAGAGACACGATCTCTATGAGGTGTCTATTGGACTTGGTGAAGAGTACTTTGAGAGAGAGGATAATTGGCTAAATAAATGTGATGCATCTTATGGAACAATGTGTATGGCCCTTTATCCTAGCATGCGCTACCTCAAAATATCTGTTAACAACCCAAAGGATCTCTGGAAAATATTGGACAAAAACATTGGAAAGATTGATGAGGATAATAATAGCACTTTGGAGAGCACATCCAGCACCATAAGCATCCTTGATCCAAAAATATCGGCCTCCACTCTCTCTGATGAAGTTGTTCAAAATGAAGAAGAAGCAAAATCTTCTACACAATCAATTCGAATTGAAGACAGTCTCCTTGCAGTGACTCCTTCTCGTGATGCTCCTAAAGTTCATGAGATATCTGATATCTCATATTATAATATGGATTAAATAGAATAATACATTTGAATATCTAATATTGAAGAAAAACACTGCTTCACTTCCAGGCAAACATTCACCAGTGATTTTCCTTTGAATTCTGTGGAAAATTTTCCAGTAATTGCTTCCAAAAGTGAAGAGAAATTTGATTTTTCTCCCTCTAATGTTTCTGCTGGTGTGAAAATATGTAATACCTTGGATATTTTGGAAGAAATATCATATTACCATAATGATCCAATCGCTCCCCATGATCTATCTCTTCCAACAAATTCCTGCATGATTGCATGCACCAAAATTCATAATTTTGAAGAAGAAGAAAGTTGTGCATCCACCGTCTCAGTTGACCATTTATTTGGATATGATATGAACCTTATTGGATATGGTATTATGTTATTTATATCTGATCTAATATTTCTTGGTTTAATATTTAAAATTCATCATCTTTCAGTACTACTTGTAACTGTTCTCATCAACGGTGTGAAGAAACAAGTACCGCAAGTCTCCTACAAAATTGTTGCTGGGGATTTGATTTCATTTCACAGTTTTGGATCTGTTGTGAACCTATTTAGATATTATTTAATTTCTGATATGATATTATCTATTTCATATTTTAAAATCCAATATCTTTCAGTCATTCTTGTAGCTTCTCTCACCAATTCCGGTGTGAAAAATCAAGTACCGCAATTTCTCTTCAAAACTATTGCTGGGGATTTGGTGTTAGTTTCCTCTTCTGAGGTTGCTGATATTTTATTATGTGATTCATTAGCTGTTTCAGAATATATATCATAATATGGATCTCAATCATTTTCTCTCAATAGTCCCAGTTCTTCTCTACCATTGATCACATGCTCATCTCCTCACAGAACTAGTAAAGAGGAAGACATTCCACATCCGCTTGAACACTTGCTCCTAACACTTGGGGATGATTTTAACACTCATGGTTTTCTGTTCATGGATGAAAAATATTAGTTTATTGAGTGTTCCTCACATGTTCTGAATCCTCAAGAACATTTTCTCACTTATTAGTTGACTTTAGTTGCTCTACATGGGTCCATTCTTCATCTGGCAGCTGCCTATATTTCTAATTCAGTTGAGCGTATCATTGTTATTCCAAAGAGGAAGATTCCTCCAAACATAATGATGGAGAGTTTCACATGCTAGGACCCAAGATACCTGTGCACAAAAGAACCATATTAATCCTGATTCTACCTACTTAATTGGAGGGGGGGATTTTTTCCATTGTGGTTTTTTCCCCAGCTCCTTTTATTGAGCAGTTACTTTACTTTACTTGATGTAATGGGTGACCTATGGTCTTAGTTACTAGGGCCCACAGATTTTCCAAGTTAGCATTCATGGGGGTGTTATTATTATTAATCCTCCCTTGTCCAATTTGGTCATATGTCTAAATTAGGAGTCATGTCTAAATCGAGAGTTCGTCCAGTCTATTTTTAGTCACTAGCAGCATTGGGTCCACTTGGCCTAATTGGGGCACATGTTCCAGTTACTAAAGTGTGTGGAACACTAATTGAGGTCTATTTCCACTAATTGCACTTGCATGCATCAGTTTAGGAGCCTCCTAGACCAATACCTACAATTTAGGAGCCACTGGGAGTGTCGATACCAACCTTCATCAATTGAGTTCAGTTAGTGACTAGTTAAGCTGAGTTAGGAGTCAGTTACATTCAGTTCTAGTCCTCTACATTCAGTTAGTGCTAGGTTTGCATGGTTGCATGTAGGAGAGGTGCATTTCTCACCTACCATAGTCGGTTAGCCTCAGTCAACACTGAAGTAGACACTTGAGCTGTGTTTTAGAACTTCGTTGAACTTCAGTAATGGTTTAGACAAGGTCAGTTAACTATTGAGTCCTCCAATGGTGATTTAGACAAGGTCTTAGTTACCTACAGTCAAGTACAGTCAAATCAATTCAAATTTATTCATGTGGATTTGAATTGCATGTGGCTATTTAAGCCATTGTACTTCATTTTAATTATTATCTAATTACTCTTTGATTAATGAAAAGCATTCACAGCTACAAGCCATTTTTGCACTTTTTCATTCTTCAATAACTGAGTAAATTGTGTGATCTATATTGTGAGTTGTGTGTTTATCCACATATATATGTGCTCAATTTTATAGATGTGTCGTTAGTAACACATTTGAAGGAACAGGTGCCAAATATGATGGAACATGGGATGGGATATAACTTGTGTTCCCAATATTCACATGTCTAAGGTTACTTCCATGAACGGGAGTACTAGTAATAGGCCTAGGTTACATGTATGAGGATCCTCCCACTACAGGGGTGGAAGGTGAAATATGACTACTACTAAACCTATTCTCCTAGAAAGGAATGGAAGTGCCCCCAGGCATAGCACTAGATCCGACATTGGGTGACGGATCGGTCTCAGGAAGGTCTGGCATGCCATATATAAATGGGCCAGTGCTAGAGGCTATCAAATGAGTCTCGCATCGACGGTATGATTTTATATAGTCAGGAAACTTTGATATTACATTATATGATGCCCCAACCTCAAAGTGATCGAGTTCTTTCAGAGTCCCATATAAATTGTCAGGTATAGTCTCCCCCCCAGGGGGTGGAGAAGGGGGATGGTCTGAGATCTTAGATGTATGACTCATGATGAGATCTGTGTGTGAGTCAAAGTGAGTATCGGTTCGCGCAAACTGTATGATTCTCTCTCACAAAGGAGGAGGATATGTAGAAGGTGGAATACCTACTAAATGACTAGAATAGCAGAGCGCTACACCCGAATCCACTATGGCTCAAAAAAAATAAAAAGATTCAACCTAATTACGTACCCTAAATAAATCTAGTGTACACATATCACACTCCTAAGAAAATATACATCCAAAATACAAGAAAAACAAGGGGAGGATATGTGATGTCCCGAATGCAGCAGGTATGTCTCTCCTAAGAAAGGCTTGAGACTCCCATACACTACAAGCGGAGGTGTGTAACCAATTATAGTGGCCCTCATCTTCAATGCGTAAAGCAATTGTGCTATCAAACCTCTACCTGGACATGAGACTCACATAATAACCTCTACAAGTACCCCCTATGATACCTAGGTAAGGAAACTAAGGTCACCCCAATATAACCAATGCCCAGGAGGACAGTCGCAGGAGAGATCGACCATATGGGCATGGTAGAAAATATTGAAGCTCAAAATCACCAACCGATACCTCAAAAGCCCCTAGATATGAATACAATCCTGGAAATATCTCCGACGTTCACAGAAAGTGGCAAGGGGCTATCCCAACCACAATCGTGTACGTTCCCTTGTGCTTAACTCTTGTGTAAGAGGAGCCTTCGGAGACCACTAATTATACCAAGGATTTCACTCTCTCACCTAGATAGACACCTACTTGTTTTGTTTAGTAGTCTTGGAGAATTAACTCACAATGAACTATTCCAAGACTCTAAATCCTAATCTTGTTGATGTACTCTATCAAAGAAAAATGTGTAATTCATTTTAAATTAAGCATTGATTTTGGTGGTTGTGATTACTCAAAGGGAAATGACCGTGCAACCAATGATATTATGACTCAAGAGTGAAATAAATGTGCACACCTAACAAATAATTCCAAGTGAAATATTGTCTAAATGATAAAATGAGGTATGCCACTACATGAGATGCATGTTTTTCCTTCAAATGATAATGCAATCATTCCTAAATGAAATCCTAACTATAAATTTAGTAATCAAACCTAATTAAAGTACCATGCAAGTGACAAATGCAAAAATGCATACGTATGCCAAAAATAAAATATTTTGTATTTTTGAAATAAATGAGATTGAAAAGCAAAAAAATACTCTACAACTATCAAACCCTACAACCACTCACAGACAGCCAAGAAAGGCACCAAGATACAAGAATTCTAATGCACTAATCCCAAAACAAAAAGGAAAAATATTACAAGAACAACATCTAAAAAAACAAATAAAAAAGGGTCTGTAGTGAAAAACAGAGGCAGCATATGGACACCAACAACATACAGGAAGACTCAACAACATTTAAAGTTAACCCAACAACTCTCAATCATCCAAATAAAACTCAAAACAGAGGCATACACAACTGTTCGCAGAAAACTTGTGTACATAAGTAGAAATTCAGATGAAACCAGTGTGTATACCCAACTATGAAGAAAAAAATTACGTACAGGAAGAAAGAAGGGGAAAATGATAAGCCAAGATCAAACTTACTTCAACTAGACAACAAAGGGTAAACCTGATTCTATACCTGACATAGAAACTCAGAGAACATAGAGAAATTCAAGCACATTGTGCACCCAATCCCTAAAGAAAAACAAAGGAACATCCCCAATGGAGTCATCAATTATGTTACGGAGAGAAACTTACTATGGATTGGGTTGTATCACAACAGACAGAATGACACCAAAAATCAATCCTTTCCAATCAGCAAGAGAAATAAAGACATCTAACACTAAGGGATATGAATCATACCTTATTCTGGACGGTTGTTGTAGATCCCTGTTGAGCTTTTCCAACACAATTGCATTCACAATTCGCTCTAAACAAAAACAAACACGACAAGAATTCTATATATTCAAGTGTTAGTCCTACTCTAGTATATATAATCAATCATGTATAAGAAAATAAATACATCCATGGATACAATATTCATATTTATACACATGTATTGGATAGATAATTGATATTTCCATTAATAAAATAGAGATACAATAGTGGCAACCTCTACCAACACTTCTTCAAACCCGATAAAATTTGTCCTCCACCACTTCAACCCTCCATATCTCAATGGAAAGCTTACAATGAAAATGAAATCTTGGGAAGAGCAGCATTGTGTGCTCCAAAGGGACAAAGGGATGCATACTCAAGCATAAACAAGTGAGGCAACAATGAACTATAGTTTCCTTGCTCTCCAATTTCTCCTCCTTCAATGTATCCAAGAGGCTCAATATATAACACTCCAAATAGGCAATGGAGGGTCGAGTTTGAGCATTCACAAGGAATATGGAAGGCCAAGAGTCAATTTATTCGGGACTCTATGAGGAAAACTCCAAAAACTTTTGTATTTATTCACATTTCCCGATGTATGCAGGTTTGGGTTCAAAATCTATGTATACACGTGAGTATAGCTTTAAAAGTCGTGTATACACATAAACATGTGTTTCTTGGGGACTTTCTTAGGACATCAAAGTATAATAAGAGAAAAGGGGGTCCAAGGAGTCTGCAGAGGGATATAGAAGGCCATAAATATGCGATCTACCAAGTGTGGTAAAATCAGCTATAACATTATCCTTAGCATAGAAGATGGCTAAGGTAGCAGAAATGAAGAATCTAAAATAGTAAGTGACAATGTTTTGCACACAAAAACAACAAAGGGTAGATGAAGTCATAGAGTTACTCGCTGATGTAGAAAGGATTACAGGAATTATCTAGCTTGTACATTATAGGGTGCGACGAGCAGTGGAAGCAGTAGGGATCGTACCTTTAGAACACATTAGTTCTAACCTTGTGGAAAACTTGCATAACATTCTATATAAATCTAGCGTGTATCCTATTTGATTAAGAATAATGACCAAAGATTCTTTTATTTAGCAAAGATGATTTTAAGATGTTTCTTTTATTGGTTAGAATTCTATGCATTGCCCAACAAATATTAATTTTTATTGGAAATATGATGGATGAGTTAGAAATCAGAAAAATATTTAGCCAAAAAATTAGATATCCGGTCAGTTTCCGAGCAAGAAGATGGGTCACACGCAGGTTGAACATGAGTTAGGAACCAAAATTTATGACTGAATGTGGGTTAAGAGTAGGTTAAAAATCTACATATTCTACATCCCATTAAATAAGAACCGTCTAGAACATTAATAAACCTACAATTATAATTATTTTTTATTTCTACGTATTTTTTTATTCGTACGTAGTTAAGATATAGGTGGTGCATTTAGTAGGAAAGAATTTTAAATTTGTGAATCAAGATGTTCAATATGATCTCTAATTCCGTTGGTAACTTCAAAAAAATCAATGGATGGAATTGAGAGAGTTACTTAAACAACTCATTAGCCTAGCTTTGTTAACAAAATATACTGCAGTCTCCCATTGTTAAGAAAAATATACTGTAGTCTTCCATTGTTAAGAAAAATATACTATAGTCTTCCATTGAATATACACTAGTTACTTTCTCTATATTCAGTTTGATTTAAGTTACCTCATTCTAAAGAATCAAGTCTTCTGGATTTTGTTCCGGTCGGAAAAGTACTTCTCAATCTTCTGATGATGACAAATTGACAATGTGCTTAAGGTAGGGAATGTAATCCATGGCAGAAAGTCCCATTATCGATTGTAGTAATTTATGAATATCATTTTATGACAGTTTATAAGGGGCCAATATAACTATGAAAATAACTTATAGTCTTTCTAGTCATCTAATTTTCTAAAATTCTAAATGGCGGTTTTCATTTTCACATATCTCAACCTGTCATACACGTCCTGAACTAATTGAGAGTCAAATACATCATGTAATCTTATAAACTTGTAAATGGTGGTTTTTGATTTTCCATACCTATCATATATGTTCAGAATTTTCAACTGAGTGTCAAATAAGTCACTTAAAATGGAAAAAATGTTCTACAGACCATCAAATTCTATGATTCAATGAACATGAATTGAGTCAGACTCTGATGACATTGAGAATGATTTCATCACCCAGACGTGAACTTAGCATTTCCTCATTATTAACCACTTTTCCCACCTTTCCATTATTTGAAGGGCCAACATAGTACACATATCCAGATTTGTCCTCACCCCATGGATTCCTTCCTAGCATATGCATTCAATTACTAATCATGCTGCTTCTTATGGAATATTGATAAATAGGGGTCACTGTTATCAGTAGGCTATGTATTGACTCCATTCTCTCTGTTCGTTAATTCTTGTCTAGTATGGTTGCAGATGTGTGCGAATTTGAGTTTGCTGATAGTATGAGTTCGATGGCTTTAAATGATAGTTCCTTTCCATCTTATCATTTTTTATGTTCGTTTTGCAGTCCTTTCCCATCAGTCAGTGAAGTATTTCCTGCACTGATTCAGCACCCTATAACTCTTCAACAACCCAAGAATTCTCTCTCGGTGGCATAGCAGGATTGATTTCTTCAATTCCATATTTTAATGTGTCCATATCATATGGGTATTGCATGTTGTTTTCCACTGAGCCAGTTTTGTCTCATCATTTCTCTCTTCCTTATCATTTTCTTCTTTCATTGGCATTAGCCTTTCCTTCTTAAGATACCTCTCATGAAATTTGTATAACTGTTATAATGCTTCTCTGCTTGCATCTCCCAGCCATATCACTGGAATGCAACTTCCTCTTCCACTCCCTTTCTACCCCTGGTGTTGATACATATCCACTTCAGCCCTATTTTTCTCCGTGTTGCACTATCATGTTAGCCTTGTTCCATAGTAGTTTGTATCCTCGTTTGAAGCCATGAAATTACATCAGAGGATAGGTTGGCTCATGGGTGAATAAAAATTTCAATTTCACTCTAATGAATTCCACTTGTAACATGGTCAATCTGACCCTTGAGTTCTATAAATAGAATGTAATAGGTAGTAGGGACAGTTATTATTAAAGGAGTTGTTTTATATTAGTGATTCGACTATAAAATAGACCTATGCTCTGTAATTAAATTATAATATAATAAAAAATGCTCTTGGTCCCCTTTAAAACTTTCTTGAGTATCGATCTGGTTATATTTTGTATTATCTCTGTTTTTTTCCTGGGAATGTATTATATCTATTATGTTCTCATTTATTTATTTCTGTAAGGAAGGACGATGATTTATAATATAATAAAATGATACAGATGATACAAATTTGAAGATCCATGAGACTGGTTTCCAAACAACTATCCAATTCAACGTCTTTTCTAAGTTGTCCCTGTCATGCCAAAATTCTATAAATGCAAGATGTACTAGAGAAACTATGATGCTCGTGAATAAGAAACCAACATTTATAGTTGTTCTGTTCTCATTTCAAATATTGGATGCATTCTTATTTCACAACAACATTTTTTATGTCTGAAATAAAAACTATACTAGTCAAATTAATCTTTTGTATGCCCGAACATACACTCTATAGTTTGAATCAGTGAATTTGGCTTTGTAATGCATGATGGGCATGCATTTGGGTGAAGCAATCCAAAATTGACTTGTTTCAGTAAAATGCATGCAAATGCCTAATTTCTTTCTAAAATTCAAAGAATAAAATAGGAGAGTGTTTTTATTATTATTCCTAACCTTTTAGAAGTTTAATATTTACATTTTTTTACCTAAAACTTTCCCCTTTAGAATGTTTCTCCAAGAAGGCATAGTTTTCCTTTGGTATGCATTTAGTCAAAAAGTTACAAGTGTGAATAATAGCTTTGTAACAATATTAGAATAACTTATTCATGTATAATTAGGCTCAGAAATGTGTATATATGCCAAATTCCAAATTTCATACCTAGAGTGTACTTCGATTGGCATTGGTGTGCATATTTAGTTCTGGCCATGAAAAATTGACAAATACTATCAATTGTTATTTTGGATGAGTTGTATTTTACTGTAGATCAAAACAAATTGCAGAAATGAGTACAAGAGTTTGTAGAATAAGTTGGTATGTCTATGTTATAGTGCACTTTATTGAATTCAACATGAAATGTAGGCCAATGTGTGCATTTCCTCAAGGAACTCAATCCTGATTTTTACCATGTGGAAAACACATAAATTTGGAGTTTCCTTGCAGAGCATAAGTTTTTACGTCTAAAATTTAAACTTTGAAAGCTTATTTATGTTTTTTAATCCTGAACAGACACTGTGTGGTTTGAATCAATGAATTTGGTTTTGTAATGCATGTTGGGCGTGCATTTGAGTGAAGCAATCCAAAATTGAATTGCTTCAGTAAAATGCACACACATGCCTTATTTCCTTGTCAAATTCAATGAATAAAATAGGAGAGTGTTTTTATTATTATTCCTCACCTTTTATAAGATTAATATTTCTAATTTTTTACTTGAAACATTCCCCTTAAAAATGTTTCTCCAAACAGGCATAGTTTTCCTTTGGTGTGCATTTAGTCAAAAAGTTTACAAGTGTGAATAATATCTTTTCAACAATACTAGAAGAAATTATTCCTGGATAATTAGGCACATAAATGTGTATATATGAAAAATTCCAAATTTCATACCTAGAGTGTACTTCGAATGGCATTGGTGTGCATTTCCAGTTCTGGCCATGAAAAATTGGCAAATAATATCAATTGTTGTTTTGAATGACTTGGATTTTACTGTACATCATACAATTTACAGAAATTAGTTCAATACTTTGTAGAAAAGGCTGGTATGTCTATGTTATAGTGTAATTTGTTCAATATAACATGAAATGTAGGCCAATGTGTGCATTTCCTTGAGGGACTCAACCGTGAGTTTTACCATGTGGGAAACACATAAATTTGGAGTTTCCTTGTAGAGCATAAGTTTTTATGTCTTATATTTAGACTTTGATATCTTATTAAGGATTTTTATCCCTGAACAGACACTCTATGGTTTGGCTCCGTGAATTTGGCTTTGTAATGCATGTTGGGCATGCATTTGGGTGAAGCAATCCAAAACTGACTTGCTTTAGTAAAATGAACACACATTCCTAATTTCTTTGTCAAATTCAAAGAATAAAATAGGAGAGTGTTTTTTTATTATTCCTCACCTCTTAGAAGTTTAATATTTCCAATTTTTTACCTGAAACTTTCCCCTTTGGATTGTTTCTCTAAGAAGGCATAGTTTTCCTTTGGTGTACATTTAGTCAAAGAGTTTACAAGTGTGAATAATAGCTTTGCAACAATACTAGAAGAACTTATTCATGGATAATTAGGCTCAAAAATGTGTATATATGCCAAATTCTAAATTTCATACCTAGAGTGTACTTCAATTGGCATTGGTGTGCATTTCTAGTTCTGGCCATGAAAAATTGGCAAATACTATCAATTGTTGTTTTGAATGACTTGGATTTTATTGTAGATCATAGAATTTACACTAATGAGAACAATATTTTGTACAAAATATTTGTATGTCTATTTTATAGTACAATTTATTCAATATAACATGAAATGCAGGCCAATGTGTGCATTTCTTTAAGGGACTCAATCATGATTTTTACCATGTGGAAAACACATAAATTTGGAGTTTCCTTGCAGAGAATACGTTTTTATGTCTAAAATGTAAACTTTGAAAGGTTATTTAGGTTTTTTATGCCTAAACAAACACTCTATGGTTTGAATCAATGAATTTGGCTTTGTAATGCATGCTGGGCATGCATTTGAGTGAAGCAATCCAAAATTGACTTGCTTCAGTAAAATGCACGCACATGCAAGTTTTATTTGTCAAATTCAAAGAATAAAATAAGAGAGTATTTTTTTTTATTATTCCTCACTTGTCAGAAGTTTAATATTTCCAATTTTTTACCTGAAACTTTTCCCTTTGGAATGTTTGTCCAAGCAGTCATAGTTTTCCTTTTGTGTGCATTTAGTCAAAAAATTTACCAGTGTGAATAATACCTTTGCAACAATACTAGAAGAACTTATTCATGGATAATTAGGCTTATAAATGTGTATACATTCCAAATTCTAAATTTCGTACCGAGAGTGTACTTTGATTGGCATTGGAGTGCATTTCTGGTTTTGGCCATGAGTGTATTTTTCCTTTGGTGTGCATTTAGTTAAAAATTTTATAGGTGTCAATAATAGCTTTGCAACAATACTAGAAGAACTTATTCATGGAAAATTAGGCTCATAAATGTGTATATATGCTAACTTCCAAATTTCATACCTAGATTGTACTTCGATTGGCATTGGTGTGCATTTTTAGTTCTAACCATGAAAAATTGGCAAATACTATCAATTGTTGTTTTGGATGACTTGGATTTTACTGTAGATCATACAATTTACAGAAATGAGTACAAGAGTTTGTATAAAAGGTTGGTATGCCTATATTATAGTGAAATTTATTAAATACAACATGAAATGCATGTCAATGTATGCATTTCCTTGAGGGACTCAACACTTAGTTTTACCATGTGGAAACACATAAATTTGGAGTTTCCTTGCATAGCATAAGTTTTTATGTCTAAAATTTAAACTTTAAAAGCTTATTTAATTTTTTTATGCCTGAACAAACACAATGTGGTTTGAATCAATGAAATTTTCTTTGTAATGCAGGTTCGGCATGCATTTGAGTAAATTTATCCAAAATTGACGTGCTTGAGTAAAATGCACGCACATGCCTAATTTCTTTGTCAAATTCAATGAATAAATTAGGAGATTATTTTTTCTATTATTCCTCGCCTTTCAGAAGGTTAATATTTCCAATTTTTTACTTGAAACTTTCCCCTTTGGAATGTTTCTCCAAGAAGACATAATTTTTCTTCAGTATGCATTTAGTCAAAAAGTTTACAAGTGTGAATAATAGCTTTGCAACAATAATAGAAGAAATTATTCATGGATAATTAGTGTTGAATTATTGTGATTTTCAAGAATATTCTATATGTATTTTTAGTGGTCAGTGATGTTCCTACCGAGAGAATCACTTGTATTTCTTTATACCCCGATGTTTCTAATCATGAGAACTAATAAGAGTCATGAGGAAGTCTCCTACATTGTAAGTTGGGTCATTAGTACCCAATTGTTGTTACTCGATCCTACACGATTAAATTAGGATTACTCGAGCCTACATAACTAAATTAATTATTAAGTGAATGAAATAATATAAATAAAGGTGAGGTGCTTCTCATTTGAACACACTCACACTCACTTGTGTAGCGCATTAGAGATAGAGAGAGAGTTGTAGCTGGAGAAGGAGGAGGACCATTCTTTTGGTTTTACCTTTTATCTTTTTGGGGAATCTATATTGAGGAAGCTTTTGCTGGGTTTTTCCCTTTAGGGTTTTCCTAGGATAAATCTGTGTTGTTCTTGTGATATTGTTTCTTTCAGTGATCCTGTCTATATGATTTTATTATGAAATTGAAATTAAATGATGATAATCTAGCTTAGAATATGGAATTTTAACATGGTATCAGAGCTAGCCTGAATAGGACAGCTTTCACAAGGTGAAAAATACCTCTCTCTCTCAAGAAGAAATTAGGGTTTCAGGAAAATTTTTTATTTTTAGAAAACTGCTTGCATGGAAAGTTTCTCCCTCCCAGAGCGCATCTATTGATATTGAAATCAATGTTTTTGGGTGAGTGAGTCTCCAGGAAAGTCAAACCCTAGTTTGTCAGCTGCACCAGAAAACTGCTGAACCAAAAAATAGCTGAAAGATGCAGAAGCTTAATCTTGGAAGTATGATTTGGAAGATGAATACTTGAAATATATAGAAACCAAGAACACCAGTAAAATCACCTCAGTAAAGCACATCTTTTGGTAAGTTCAGTTTCTCATTCCACAGAATTTCATTTTTTTGTAATTTTATGATAAGATGGCCCCAAGCACTAGGCTTGAGGACAAGCTAGAAGGCATAGAGAATTTATGAGCATGGAAATACAGGATTGGTCTCATTCCCCAAGAGAATGATCTTGATAAGTATATCAAAGAGTAAGTTGCAAAACCTGAAGAAGCTGAAGCCAAGGAGAAGTACAAGAAGGATATGATTAGAGCACAAAGGATTATTGCTGACTCTATCAAGGATCACTTGATCCCTCAAGTGTCATCCAAGAAGACTCCAAAATAAATGTATGATTCCCTATCCAGAATGTATGTGGGAAGGAAGATCAACAGAAAAATGAATCTAAGAGCTAAACTAAAGAGCACCAAGATGAGTCATGGAGAATCCATCCAAGACTACTTCACAAGGGTTTCTTAGATCAAAGAACAACTAGAATCTATTGGAGACAAACTTGATGAAGATGAAATGGTTATGACTGATCTTAATGGTCTCACTAGACCCTGGGAGTCTTTCATCCAGATGATGTGTGCCAGGAAGGAAAGCATGAAGTTTGATGTGGTATGGGAAGACTACATTCAAGAGGAGACTAGAGTGGAAAATAGAGAAGCCTTACTGAAGGAAGATGATCAAGCCCTAGCTACTCACACCAAGAGAAGATGAATTAAATCTAATTTCAAGAGGAGAAATTTCAAGGAGTCTCAACCTCCCAGAAGAATCCAAAGAACAAGGGAAAATCCTCCAGATAAAGACTACTCTGGTTTTCAATGTTTTCATTGTGATAAGATAGGACACATTGCCTGAAATTGTCCTATGAAGAGGAAAGAATATAAGAAGAGGATCAACAACAACAAAAGACATCATGCTCATATAGCTGAACATGAGGATGAAGAAGAAGAGGAGGAAAGACCTCCAAGAAAGCAAGCAAGAGAAGAAGATGTAGAAGAGTATGTACTATTCTCTGCACTCTATAGGTCTATAACACCTGGAGAAGACACTTGGCTTATTGATAGTGGTGCTTCAAAGCACATGATAGGACAAAATAAAACTCTATCCAAACTTGAAGAAAAGAGCTCTCCTTAGAAAGTATCCCTAGGAGATGACTATCAATATCCAATCAAAGGAGTTGGTGAAGCAAGCTACAAGCTTGATTCAGGAAATCCCGTGAAGATTAAGGAAGTATTTTATGTACCAGGTATAAATAAGAATATACTTTCTATCTCAGCTTTAGATAATAAAGGATTCAGAGTTGCATTCATAGATGGCCAAGTACTCATGTGTCCCAAAGGAAAGAAAATTGAAGATGTAGTTGTTATTGGTGAAGAAGAAGGAGGCCTATATAAACTCAAAGGGCACTCAAAAACAACCTTTGTTCATGAGTCCACTGACCCTAGTGAACTATGGCATAGAAGGATTTACCACATTAATTACAAGGCACTACCTCATGTGAAAAAATTAGTAACGGGAGTACCAAACATGAAGATCAAACATGAAGGAATTTGCAAAGGATGTGCAAAAGGAAAGAACATCAAGAATCCATTTCCAAAGAGTGAAACAAAAAACAAAAGGTACGTTGGAATTGATTCATTCAGATTGTGTGGTCCAATGTCTTCTACATCCTTAAGTGGCTCTGAATATTATATCACATTTATTGATGACTATTCAAGAAAGACTTGGATATACTTCTTGAAAGAAAAGAGTGAAGTGTTTGAGAAATTCAAATAATTCAAAGCCTTGATAGAGAATCTTTCAAACAAGAAAATAAAGACTCTTCGATCAGAAAATGGCAGAGAATATACTTCAAAAGAGTTTGAATCCTTTTGCAAAGATGCCGGAATCAAGAGGGAACTAAATACTCCCTACAATCCTCAACAAAATGGGGTTGTAGAAAGAAAGAACATAACCATCATGGAAGCAGTGAAGGAAATGATATATGATCAAGATCTTCCAATGCATCTATGGGCAGAAGCAGAATGAACTGTTGTATGTACATAATAGAATATCTCACAGTGCTCTTGGATTCAACACTCCAGAAGAGATGTTCATGGGAAAGAAGCATGAGGTAAGTCACCTCAAAATATTTGGTTGTCCAGTATATATTCATATACCAAAAGAGAAAAGAAACAATTTGGACCCTTCCAGAAAGAAGGGGATATTTGTTGGATACTGTGAAGTATCCAAGGAATTCAGAATTTACATTCCTAGATTCCATCACATGGAAATCAGTTGAGATGTAACATTCGATGAAGAAGCAACTCTCAAGAGATCCATAAAATGACAACATGAAGAAGTATATGAGGAATATGCACCTCCTAGAAATGTAGAGACTACATTCCTACCTGAAGATGAAGGTCCTGAAGAGCATGACATGACCGAACCACAAGAACCCCCTACGATGGAGATATCATGAAAGAGAAATCCTGCTTGGGAAAGAGAGATTATACAAGAAGCAGAAAGATATGGAGATACTGAAGGCTCCACAAGGGTAAGTAAGAAGCCTAAGAATTTCCCCAACTATGTATCCTTTATGTGTGATCTTGTAGATCAAGAACCTACAAACTACGAGGAAGTGGTGCAGAACAAATAATGGGTAGAAGAAATGACTAAAGAATATCCGTCAATAATGAAGAATGATGTATGGGATATAGTTTCCAAACCAGAAGGAAAGAGTGTAGTATCCTACAAATGGATCTACAAGATAAAGCATGTAGCTGATGGAAGTATCGAGAAGTATAAAGCAATATTTATGGCCAGAGGTTTCTCTCAAAAAGAAGGAATTTAAGAGACATTTGCCCTAGTAGCATGGTATACTTCAATTAGAGCTATCATGGCACTCGCATCCATGATGAAGTGGGACTTACACTAGATGGATGTGAAAAAATCCTTCTTAAATGGTGTGATTGAAGAAGTATACATAGAACAAGCATAACGATTTGAAGTTGAAGACATACGGACTCATGTGTGCAAGTTGAAGAAGGCCCTGTATGGTTTGAAGCAAGCTCCCATATCTTGGTATGGAAGAATAGATAGTTTCTTGATGAGCATGGGCTTTTCCAAGAGTAAATCCAATCCTAACCTTTACTACAAGTTTATAGAAGATTAACTTATCATAGTATTAGTATATGTGGATGATTTATTTCTGACAGGGAATGAGAAACATATTAAGGAAAGAAAGAAGAAGCTCGTTAAATAATTTGAGATGAAATACCTTAGGTTAATGCATTATTTCCTAGGTCGAGAAGTATGGAAAATTTCAAAAGGAATCTTTCCCAACAAGGTAAAGTATGCAGTAGAGATATTGAAAACATTCAATATGTTGGAATGTAAAGCCATGGCCACACCCATGGATTCCAACTTGAAGTTTCTAGCTGATGAATCATCAAAGTTAGTGGATGTGACTCAATATAGACAGATTATTGTGTCGTTGATGTATCTAACAAATACCAGACCAGACATTTGTTTTGCTATGAAAACCTTGAGTCAATATCTAGTTCAACCTAAATGGGTTCACCTGATAGTTGCAAAACACGTGATGAGATATCTGAACGGGACTATAGACTTTGGTCTATACTATGATGGAAACCATGATTACATATTGTATGGCTATACAGATGCAGATTGGGTTGGAAGTGTCTCAGATAGGAAAATCACATCAGGTGGATTATTTTGTTTGGGGTCTGCTATGATTTCATGGTTTAGCAAGAAACAGTCCAGTATTTCTCTTAGCATGGCAGAAGCATAATACATAGTAGCTTGCTCTGCTAGTTTTGAATCCATATGGATTCGAAATCTATTGTCAGGTCTATTTCACCTAGAGATGGATACTACTAAGATTCTATGTGATAACCAAAGTTGTATAAAGATGTCGGAGAACCCAATGTTCCATGATAGATCGAAGCACACATAAATATGGTATTTCTACATTGGAGATATGATACATAAAGGAGATATAAAAATCCAGTATGTGAGTACCAATGAACAAGTTGCTGATGTGTTGAAAAAGACTCTGTCTCAAGTAAAGTTTGAACACTTTCAAGATAATCTTGTTGTTGTTTAGAAACAACTTCCTCGAAAGGGGGATTAGTGATGTTACAGTGGGATTGTATCATCCCCAGGAACTTGTCCTAAAGTGATATGGTGAATTCAGTCCTCGAGAATGAAGAGGGATTGTATCATCCCGGGAAATTTTTCCAGAACAGATCTGGTGACTTTGGTCCTTGAGAATGAAGATGGATTGTATCATCCCGGGACATTTTTCCAGAATGGATCTGATGAATTCGTTCCTTGAGAATGTGGTAGGATTGCATCATCCTTGAAATTCGGTTCAGAAAGGTATTTGGAGGCTTCAGTCCCTGAGAATGTGGTAGGATTGCATCATCCTTGAACTTCAGTTCAGAAAGGTATCCGAAGGCTTCGGTCCCCGAGAATGTGGTAGGATTGCATCATCCTTGAACTTCGGTTCAGAAAGGTATCCGAAGGATTCGGTCCTCAAGAATGTGGTAGGATTGCATCATCCTTGAACTTTTGTTCAAAAAGGTATCTGGAGGCTTTGGTCCCCAAGAATGTGGTAGGATTGCATCATCCTTGAACTTTGGTTCAGAAAGGTATCTGGAGGATTTGGTCCCCGAAAATGTGGCAGGATTGTATCATCCTTGAACTTCGGTTCAGAAAGGTATCTAGAGGCTTTGGTCCTCGAGAATGTTTTAGGATTGTATCATCCCTGGACTTAGGTATGAAAGTGATCCAAAGACTTTCTTCTTCATGTTGTGGATTGCAGGTTGTTGCTGATGATGATGTTATTGATCGAAATATTAGAGTGTGATGATGATGACGTACTGATCGAAAGATTTGAGTGTGATGATGATGACGTACTGATCGAAAGATTAGAGTATGATGATGATGATGATGTACTGATCAAAATATCAGAGTATGATGATGATGATGATGATGATCAAAAGATCAGAGTATGATGATGATGATGATGCTGATCGAAATTTCAAAGTATGATGATGATGTTGTTGATCGAAATTTCGAAGTATGATGATGATGTTGCTGATCGAAAGATCAGAGTATGATGATGATGATGTTGCTAATTGAAAATCCAAAGTTCTAATGATGATGATGTTGCTGATCGAAAAATCGAAGTGCTGAAGATGTTGTTTCTAATCAAAAGGTCAAAGTGTTGATGATGATGTTGTCGATTGAGTAGTCAAAGTATTGCTGCTGCTGAAATTGAAGATGAAGACTATATGATGTTGAAAATATTCCAATGATTTATAGATGTATCACCTTGATGATGTTGATGATGCCTTCTATCTCTCCTACTGTTGTTGTTGTTGATGTTGTTGTAGAATACCCTTCTAGTTAAGGGGGAGTGTTGAATTATTGTAATTTCGAAGAATATTCTATATTTATTTTTAGTGGTCCCTAATCCATAGGACCTCAACTTTAGAGCATTAAAAGTTTGTTTTAAAAGAATGCACGCAACAGGTTAATTAATGGACAGTATTAACAGAAACTAAATGCTCAGAACAGGAATGGAAAACACGACACTGATAGACAGATACAAGGAAGAAAACACAGAAATAGAGTCACAACAGAAGTTGATAACGGAGTTCACCCCCTCCACTGGGATACGTCTCCGGGTCCCTCTCCAATGGGTACCGATCCAATTAATGGCTTTAAATGGTACAAATGGTTCTGGCATCAACTTCAGCAACTGTAAAACAGAATACTGGACAGAAAGTATTCAAGACTCCTCTCTATGGAATTACAATCTAGTATTCAAAAGATAAAGACCCAAAATGTAACAGAGAATACAGTCGACTTTTAATACAAACAACAATATGGAAACTACAGTGAAACTCTCCAAACTTCTATAACGGAGAAACAAGGTACTGCACTCTCCATGAACTATGTCCCAATCATCCCCATCTTCCTCTATTTAAGCCTCATAAGTAATGGATTTGCCTTCTTTCACACTGCTGTTACCAAGGAGACAGAACGTAAAAGAAATGTGACTGTTCACATCCCCTGCCAAATGCCCACTCATTATCATAGAAGGTTGTTCATCTCCGTAACTGAACCAAAGAATCCATTACCAATGCGTCGGTTCCATTCCCTGAGACGTTGCATCCAAACCGTGCACCAACTGCAAAACCCATGATGGAAAATCCCCGCGTGAACACATGCTGAGTATTTGAATCGGAAGTTTTAGTTATCCAGGATTTTGCCGTTGCGAAAGAGTGATACGCAACGGGCTCCGATATTTTTCCTCCAATGATCTCTGTCTCAATCGGCTATCGGCTGGTTTTCGAGTCGGAACGCATGTTACTTTGGTCTCTACAGTTGTGGATGGCACACCACTTCTTTTTCCGATTCCGTCGATTTATTTCGTCGATCTTTTAAGTTTTGGGCTTTCGTCGTTGCGGCTGCCAGAAGCATTATTCTTTCGATCAAGCTTGTGGCTGTTGTTGCAGACTGCTTATCGCTCTGACTTCCAATCTGTCCGAACGTATTTAATATTCCGCTATTGTGGAAGGGATAAGTCTTTTATCTATCCGCCGTTGTGGCTCCTGAATCGCTCCGACTTCCGATCTGTGTATTTTTTTTTGTCGTCCGATGGTTTTCACGCGTGGCTTCTAGGAACCATTGTACCATATTGGATCGTTAACAAGGAATGATCCACTGGATCTATCCTCCCCATTGGAGAGCTTTTGGACCACCAAAATCCTGAATTATTCTGCAAGTAAGTGAGGGTACAGCTCCCTCACTTTCCCAATCTCCATCCATCTTACTTTGCCAGGATGCATTCCTTTCAGCCCCACTCGAAGGTACTCAACATTCCCCCTTCGTGAAGTCCTTACAGTCCTGTCAAGAATAGCATCATCCTGCAACTCTCTCATATATTCAGGTGCCAAATCATCTATTGAAGGAATCTGTATGTTAATTCTCTCATCCATGATCATAGGAGGCTCATACAATTTAAGATTCTCAACATTGATAACTGAATAAATTTGCATGTATGGAGGTAAATTCAAGCGAAAAGCATTAATACTGATCTTTTCCAAGATCTCAAAAGGACCATACCTGATAGGCTTAAGATTTTTACCTTCACCTTTCATCCTTTCTTTGGTGATGTGTAACCAAACTCGGTCACCAACCTGAAATTGATGATCAACTCGATGCTTGTCATGCCTGGCTTTGTACTTGGCTTGGCTCTTCTCCAACTATTCTTGAACTGCCTGCTGCACTGCTTGGATTCTCTGAATGAACTTTAAAGCTTTATCTGCATCATGATGTCCATCCACTATATCTTTGCCAAAAGAGAAGTCCATCGGTGTTTTTGGCAAATAACCAAAACAAGTTTCAAAAGGAGATCTTTTCATGGAAGAATGGATTGCATGATTGTAAGCATGCTGTATATACTACAACTGCTCATCCCAAAGTTTAGGATGCTTACTACAATATCCTCTGAGCAGCTAAACCACTGTTTTGTTCACTACCTCTATTTTCCCATCATTCTGTGGATTAAAAGCTGTAGTTTTCTTTAGTTTAGTGTCCATAAGCTCCCATAAAGTTGACCAGAATTTTCCCAAGAACCGAGAATATCGATCAGATATAATAGACATGGGCAACCCAAAATGTACCCAAACATTTTGAAAGAATAAAAGAGTTGTTTGTTCAGCAGTGATCTGCTTGTTACATGGCATTAAGATATACATTTTTCTGAACTGATCCACAACAACATATAGGTAATCATGCCCCTTTCTAGACATAGGTAGTCCCCCTACAAAGTCCATAGAAATGCTTTCCCAAGGACGAGAAGAAACTGGAAGAGGAGTGTACAAACCCAATTTCCTATTGCTAGGCTTACTTGTTGCACACATAACACAACCTATTATATATTTAGCTACAGTTTCTTGCATCTGAGGCCAATAATAGTGATTCTGCAATACAGACAATGTTTTACTTACACCAAAATGTCTTGCAATCAATGAACTATGTGCTTCTCGAATCACATGCACTCTTTCTTTCTCCAGAATACAAATTTTACCAAGATGATACAAGAGCTGTTCATGCACAAAATAGTTCTCTTCCTGTTTACCATGTATTAGTGATGCATATACTTTCTTAAAATCTTTATCTTCTGCATACTGTTCAATATAACTTTCATGTGTTAATGAACTGTTCTGAAGAATGATTGAAGCATTCATAGGTGGCCTTGATAACATGTCTACTACTTTATTATGAATTCCCTTTTTGTACTTAATGACGAGATGAAACTGTTGTAAGAACCCCATCCATCTTAAATGCCCAATTTGTTGTATTTTAGTTTGAGATTGTAAATATTGAAGTGGCTGGTGATCAATATGTATGACGATTTCTTTTCCCATGATATAATGTTTGCACTTCTTCACACTCTGTACTAAATCATACAATTATTTGTCATAGGTGGGATAGTTACTTACCACAGTAGAAAATGTCTCTGAATGGTAACAGACTGGCTTCCTTCCTTGCATCAAAAATGCTCCCATGGCAAACCCGCTGGCATTGGTTTCGATCTCAAATGGCTGCTGCAAATCTGGAAATGTCAGAACTGGTGTGGTGCTAATAGTTTCCTTCAAAGTGTCGAAGGCTCTCTGATGCTTGCCTCCCCGCTGGAAAATTTCTTTAACACTTGTTAATGCATGCAAAGGCGCAG
Organism: Pseudotsuga menziesii; assembly: GCA_001517045.1. NCBI lineage: Eukaryota > Viridiplantae > Streptophyta > Pinopsida > Pinales > Pinaceae > Pseudotsuga > Pseudotsuga menziesii. The sequence continues at coordinate 82,876 of LPNX010505646.1, forward strand.
CAATGGAGGAAAACCCAGAAATGAATTTCCTCCAATACTGAACCGCACCTAGGAAAATTCTGATTTCAGTAACGGTGTTAGGCCATGGCTAGTTTACAATGACAACAACCTTGGCTGGGTCCACTCGCAGGTGGCCTCCCCCAATAATATGGCCTCCCCCAATAAAGCTTTTCCTTTATCAGTACATCTAAAATTTTCTTCACATGTACAACATGCTCTTCCCAAGTGTTGCTAAACACAAGGATATCATCTAGATATACAATTACAAAATCATCAATGAATGACCGAAAGACATCATTCATGACCCGCATGAAAGTAGCAGGTGCATTACAGAGCCCAAAAGGCATCACAAGCCATTCATACAAACCCTGTTTCGTTTTAAAAGCTGTTTTCCAAGCATAATGCTCAGCAACATGGATTTGATGATACCCACTATGCAGATTCAATTTTGTAAAGTAAGTTGCATGTTTCAACTGATCAAGAAAATCATCAATACGAGGAAGAGGATACCTATTTTTAATGGTGATTTTGTTAAGGGCCCCATATTCAATGCACATTCTCCAAGACCCATCCTTCTTTGGAACCAAGAATATAGGAGAGCCACAAGGAGAAGTGTTGGGCCAGATGACTCCCTTCTCAATCAGCTCCTGAACCTGCTTCTTTATTTCCTCGTTCTGCATTATAGACATCCGGTACATGGCTATGTTTGGGAGTGGAACATCCTGCTCCAAATGTATCTCATGCTGAATCTCTCTCTTCGGTGGTAACCCCTTCGGATCTTGAAACAAATCATCATACTCAGAAATGATGTCAATCAGTTCATATTTATGCTTAGGGTCACATTCTTCAAAAGATTTAGAGACTTCATCATTTTTCATCTTAACCATCATCAACACAAAATTCTTACTGGCATTTACCAACCTCTTCTTTTGTCCTGCATAGACTATTGCTAGATTGGTTTTTATCTTATGTGCTCGTACAATATATTCCATACCTTCTTTAAAAAGATGATACTTATTCTGCTTTCTATAAAAGACTGCTTTCCGGTCATACAAATATGGACTCCCAAGTACAATTCCACAAATGTCAGTGGCACTACATCTAGTTCTACCTCATCCCTAAACTTTTCAGTAATTGCAAATTTTAATACACATTTCCTTGTAACTTGCAATCGTGTATCATTAGTAACCCAACCTAGAGGATAGGGATTTTCATGAGGCACAGTAACTAAATGCAATTTCTTAACCACTTCTTCTGATATCAGATTTACTTGTGAACCACTATCAAACAATGTATCAATCTTTGTGTGATTTGCAATGACACGAACATGAAAGAGTGCACTTCTATCTTTATCATTTTGCTTAGAAGTAGATGGCATACTTGTACTTGCACTAGAACTTGATTTTGCATCAATGGGAAGTGAGATACTGTTATCCTTACCTTGGATCCCGACAGCTGTAACCTTTGTTTCATCACCTGAGTCAGATCCCAAGTCTTGAATAGCTGCTGCAGTAGCTTTTTATTTTCCTTTATCTTTGTTTCCTCCGTACTTCTTTTTCCTTAACTCCGGATGAAGTTTCCAACACTTAGAGACATCATGTCCCTTCTGACAATGCAAACACGTAGGATTTTCACCCTCTTTCTTAACAATAGCCATCTTCTTTTTCCCCTTATCTTTCCCTTTCGATTTGCTGTCAAATTTAAATGGCTTCTTCACAAAAGTATCATTAGCATGCTTACCCCTGGCTTCTAAATGGGTAGCTTGAACACATACATCGTCTAAATTACTGGGATTAAACATCAACAAAGTATGCTTCAAATAAGAATGCATGCCACCAATGTACTTAAGAAGAGTTTCCTGTGTATCTAATGAAACATTCAATGCAATAGCCCTCTTTCTGAATTCATGAGTATAATCTTGAATGCTTTGTCCTTTAGCTTGTCTAAACATTTGCCAATTCATGGTTAATTGTTGCATGTGACCTAAAGGATAAAATTGCTTCCTCAATACTTCAATGAATTCATTCCAAACTGAAAATAATTTTACCATTCTTTTGAAGATCTTGTTGAATCTTGCTCTCCCACCGAGTAAGAGCCATTCCACTCATTCTCAAAGTGGCCAATTGGATTCTGGAAGGGTCATCATTAATGCCCTGCACCCTGCAATATACTTCAAGCTGCTTGATCCAATTGTCTAATTTTTCAGCATCTACATCTCCATTATAAATAGGTAATTCAAATTTTACATCCAATTTGAAATAAGGCATATTAGGACTTGCATTATGAGAAGTATGAGAAGAAGAAAAAGTCTGTTTAGTATCAGGAGGATCACCATCACCTCCTACTCGTTTACCCTTTTCTTCCGGCTTCACTTCTGCATCTCTGGATGAAGATCCTTCTTCTTTCTTCTTCCTTTCTACTTGCTCATCGAGTAGAATTTCCATCATGGCTTTCATGCTCATAAAAGCCTCCAGAAACTTAGTTTCAGAAATGACAGGTTTTTCCCGTTCGGTATGTCCTTCTTCTTCCACTCATGGAGAAGACATGGTTCTTGAGAATGTTCTCCTGGAGCCAATCTCAGGATCTCCTTCACCAACCTTTAACCTGGACCTGGTAAGCATTCACAAACTCGCACAACAGTCAACCATCTCTGATACCAAATATGATCCGTGGGACCTCAACTTTAGTGCATTAAAAGTTTTTTGTAAAAGAATGCGTGCAACAGGTTAATTAATGGATAGTATTAACAGAAACTAAATGCTCAGAATAGGAATGGAAAACACAACACTGATAGACAGATACAAGGAAGAAAACACAGAAATATAGTCAAAACAGAAGTTGATAACGGAGTTCACCCCCTCCACTAGGCTACGTCTCTGGGTCCCTCTCCAATGGGTACCAATCCAATTAATGGCTTTAAATGGTACAAATGGTTATGGCATGAACTTCAGCAACTGTAAAATAGAATGCTGGACAGAAAGTCTTCAAGACTCCTCTCTGTGGAATTACAATATGGTATTCAAAAGATAAAGACCCAAAATGTAACAGAGAATACAGTCGACTTTTAATACAAACAACAATCTGGAAACTACAGGGAAACTCTCCAAACTTCTATAACGGAGAAACAAGGTACTGCGCTCTCCACGAGATGTGTCCCAATCGTCCCCAACTTCCTCTATTTAAGCCTAATAAGTAACGGATTTGCCTTCGTTCACATCGATGTTACCAAGGAGACAAAACGTAAAAGAAATGCGACTATTCACATCCCTTTCCAAATTCCCACTCGTTATCATAGCAGGATGTTCATCTCCGTAACTGAACCAAAGAACCCATTACCAATGCGTCGGTTCCATTCCCTGAGACATTGCATCCAAACCGTGTACCAACTGCAAAACCCATGATGGAAAATCCCCGCGCGAACGCATGCTGAGTATTTGAATCAGAAGTTTTAGTTATCCGAGCTTCCACTGTTGCAGGAGAGTGATACGCAACGGGCTCCGATATTTTTCCTCCGATGATCTCTGTCTCAGTCGGCTGTCGGCTGGTTTTTGAGTCAGAACGCATGTTACTTTGGTCTCTGCAGTTGCGGATGGTGCACCACTTCTTTTTCCGATTTCGTCGAGTTATTTCGCTGATCTTTTAAGTTTTGGGCTTCCGCCGTTGCGGCTGCCGGAAGAATTGTTCTTTCGATCAAGCTTGTGGCCGTCGTTGCGGACTACTTATCGCTCTGACTTCCGATCCGTCCGAACGTCTTTAAGCTTCCACTGTTGCGGAAGGGAGAAGTATTTTATCTATCTGCCGTTGCGGCTCCCGAATCGCTCCAACTTCTGATCTGTGTATTTTATTTTTGCCGTCCGTTTGTTTTCATGCGTGGCTTCTAGGAACCATTGTACCATATTGGATCGTTAACAAGGAATGATCCGCTGGATCAGTCCCTGATGTTCCTACTGGGAGAATCACTTGTATTTATTTGTACCCTGATGTTTCTAATCAAGAGAACTAATAAGAGTCATGAGGAAGCCTCCTCCATTGTAATTTGGGTCATTAGTACCCCAGTTGTGGTTACTCGATCCTACATAACTGAATTAATTATTAAGTGAACAAAAGAATATAAATAGAGGTGAGGTGCTTCTCATTTTAACACACTCACACTCACTTGTGTAGTGCATTAGAGAGAGGGAGAGAGCTGTAGCTGGAGAAGGAGGAGGATTAGTCTTTTAGTTTTACCTTTTATCTTTTTGGGACATCTATATTGAGGAATATTTTGCTGGTTTTTTTCCTTTAGGGTTTTCCCGGGATAAATTGATGTTGTTCTTGTGATATTGTTCTTTCAGTGATCCTGTCTATATGCTTTTGCTAATCATGTCTATGTGCTTTTGTTATGAAATTGAAATTAAATTATGATAATATAGCTTAGCATATGGAATTTTAACAATTAGGCTCATAAATGTGTATATATTCCAAATTCCAAATTTTAGACCTAGAGTGTACTTCCATTGGAATTGGTGTGCATTTTTAGTTCTGGCCATGAAAAATTGACAAATACTATCAATTGTTATTTTGGATGACCTGGATTTTACTGTAGATCATAAAATTTACATAAATGAGTATAAGAGTTTGTAGAAAAGGTTGGTATATCTATTTTATATTTCAATTTATTCAATATAACATGAAATGCAGGCCAATGTGTGCATTTCCTCGAGGGACTCAACCGTGATTTTTACCATGTGGAAAACACATAAATTTGGAATTTCCTTGCTGAGCATAAGTTTTTATGTCTAAAATTTAAACTTTGAAAGCTTATTTAGGTTTTTTATTCCTGAATAGACACCTCTTTGGCTTGAATCAGTGAATGTGGCTTTGTAATGCATGTTGGGCATGCATTTTAGTGAAGCAATCCAAAATTGACTTGCTTCTGTAAAATGCATGCACATGCCTGATTTCTTTGTCAAATGCAATAAATAAAATAGGAGATTATTTTTTATTATTATTCCTCCCCGAATATTGATTTTTTTTTCGTAGGCCAATGCGTGCATTTCCTTGAGGGACTCGACCTTGATTTACAGATTATAGTTTTGCTAGTAATCTAATTTTCTAAAATTATAAAGGAGGTTTTTTCGTTTTCTCATACCTCAACCTGTCATACACATCCTGAACTAATTGAGTGTCAAATACGTCATTTAATCTTATAAACCTGTAAATGGTAGTTTTCTCTTTTCCATACCTATCATGTTCTAAATTTTCAACTGAGTGTCAAATACATCACTTAAAAAGGAAACAATGTTCTACAGACCATCAAATTATATAATTCGATGAACCTGAATCAAGTCAAATTCTTATGGCATTGAGAATGATTTCATCACCCAGACGTGAACTCAACATTTCCTCATGATTAACCTTTTTTCCCACCTTTCAATTATTTGAAAGGCCAACACAACATACATATCCAGATTTGAGCTGACTCGATGTATTCTTTCCTAGCAGCTGTAGTCAATTACCAATCATGCTTCTTCTTATGGAAGAATGATAAATATGGGCCATTATTATCAGTAGGCTATGTATTGAATCCATTATCTATGTTCATTAATTTTTGTCTAGTATGGCTGCAGATGTGAGCAAATTTTAGTTCACTGATAGTATGAGTCAAATGGGTAGAACTAGAAAGAATTCGAGATAGTCTCATCTAAGTTCAATGGATTTCATTGGAAATTCCTTTCCATCTTACAATTTTTATGTTCATTTGGCATTCCTTTCCCATCACTCAGTGAAGTATTTCCTGCATTGAGTCAGCACCTTGTCCCTCTTCAACAACCCAAGCATTCCCTCTTCGTGGCATAATAGGATTGATTTCTTTAATTCCAGCTTTTAATTTTTCCATACCAAATGGGTATTGCATGTTGTTTTCTGCTGATCCATTTTTTTCTCAGCATTTCTCTCTTCCTTATCATTTTCTTCTTTCATTGGAATTTCCCTTCTCTTCTTGTGAGACCTCTCACACAATGTGTATCACTGTTATAATTCTTCTCTTCTCACATCTCCCATCTAGATAACTGGAATGCAACTTCCTCTTCCACTCCCTTTCTACCCCTGGTGTTGAAACATGTCCACTTCAGCCTGTTCCCCCGCCCCTCGTGTTGCACTTTTATGTTATCCTTGTTCCATAGTAGTTGGTATCTTTGTTTGAATCCAGGAAAGTATAGCAGAGGACGGGATGGCTTGAGGGTGAATCAACATTTCAGTTTCACTCCAATGAAATCCACTTGTAACATGGTTAATTCAATCCTTGAGGTTTATAAATAGAATGTAATAGGTAGTAGGGTGTTTATAGGAATTCTCAACCAGTGTGGACACTGCTTGTTCCTCTGCAATGTAAGACACAACTAAAGAGCAAAAAGACACAGCAACATATCCTTTCCTTAAATAATCAAATCAATGAACATAAAACACATTATACCTCAACCTTGGATCTGTTTATTTTCTCTCCAAAAAGTCTTTGCAAGGGTTCAATATCTGCAAAAGAGATCACAAGACAAACAAAAAGGATGAGAGTATCATGATAACTAACTATCCATATTGGTGATAAAGGAATCCAATAATATTTAATTACAAACACTACAATCAAATATAGGAAAGGGAAATGCCTTTGTATTAATATATGGATGAGAAATAAGTACAACTAAAATCCTTGATGTTGATGGCTTCTGTCTCAATCAAGAACGTCTACAATCTCCTATGACTATGAATACCTCTCCAAACACAAACTACCTCTACCTCTCCAAACACAAACTACCTCTACTTTGCCTCTGATTCAGACTTCAAACTAGAAACATAAGGATTATTTTTATGGCCTCCTACACTCTCCTCATGAAGGCTTCATTTATAGGCCTAGAACCCATGGGATGACTTGAAAAAAGGATAGAATGAGATCCCTATAGGTGAGGAAGGAGAATTCCACCTCTCCCAGGAACATAGGAACTAATTCCATGAAGGATTCCGTATAGAAGCTTCTAGAAGCATTTTTTTTCTTTTTACTGACCAACGACGCTCTTAGCCAAGCTGAGAGGAGCATCAACCTAGGGTTTATTCCAAAAAAGAGGGAAAACAACACCTTTTTATCAACTGAGGTAGGCATCATCGATGCTCTGTGAAAAATACAACGAAGCACCGTCCCTTCTAGGTTAAGGAAAAAAGTGTCCAAGGTGACCTAGACCAGGTTTTCCGAGTGTTTAACAGGCAAGATGAAATTCTTCTAAAGGCTAACAAGCAGTGTGAGATTTCCAGGTCCAATAGAATGCCCCCCAAAGTATGAAGCTAGAAGAAGGTGATAGGTGAAATAATTTGCAATCTTTCTATCTGATACAAAGGCAACGAGAGAAAAAATCATATAGGATGAGTATCTCACTTCATCCAACCAAATTATAGCTGCGGACCAATACATTGCAGATCTATGATGTTGACTATGTCATGGCATTAGCGGAAATTTGGGGTCTAAAATGGGCCTTGTAAGAAAATGCACCAACAATAAATTTTATGAGTTGGAATTCAGGAACCAATAGAATTTCAATAAAATGAGTCAACCATAATGGTTGAATTGACATATTTGTCATAAAAGAAAACTACTTTTTTTGTTCGCATTTTCGACATATATCCCTATGTTTTTACTCAAATTCCAAGCGGGAGAGCTTGTTGGATGCGGAATTTAATTCCACATCCAACGAGTACCCACACTGCATACTTTTGATGGACCCTACTACCCTAAAAATAACAAATACTTGAAAAAACATGATGATGATGTCATCATCACATTTTTTCAAGTATTTCTTATTTTTGGGGTAGCGGGGTCCGTCAAAGTATGCATTGTAGGTAATATGAATTGTGGGTAATCGTTGGATGCAAAATTAAATTCTGCATCCAACGAGCTCTCCCTCTTGGAATTTGAGTAAACCCAAAGGGAGATATGTCGAAAATGTGAACAAAAAAAGTAGTTTTTTTCATTCTTCCTCCAAAATTAATAACTATTATTTTATTATTTTCCTTAGGAGGCCCATTTTAGACCTCAAATTTCCTCTAATGATACCAATGATACACTGTAGATCCATGAATAAATGATACAAGAAATAGGACATAGCTATGAGATATACAAAGTAGATCTATGCCTCTCAATTTTAGATATAAAACACAGCCACCAAACATAAAATTTAGATCTGTGTCATGACCGTAACTAATTGTCAAACACAACCTGAGCATAGGTAATAATGAGAAAACATAACCACTCAGGGTATTCATCCTGATGTACAAATGATACGAATCTAACCATGTGATTACAATGTCTTGATGTCGAACATGATAGAAACCACTTGATTACCTGTCAATGATGCAAATTGTTAACAAGTGCGAGGGTAATCATCATTGATGACAATGATCCACGGGGTATCTCATTACATACCATTGAATGTGAGTAAAGGAATTGAAGTCGAACACTCGATGAAATATTTTAATCAAGATTCAATGATGTAAACTCATGTCGAAAGCGAGGTCACCTGCCATTGAAGCATGCAAGCCCAAGGTACTGTCTAGGTTTCTAGGTCAAAATCCTGGATAATGATTTGAAGTCGACAGGAATAGACTTGTCATAGGAGGGCCATGATTATTCCCACATCAGTGACATGAAACTAGGAACAAAATTTGATTTGAAGTAACATACTGACTCAGACAATGACCGACTCTTAAGGACAAGCGAAGTTACTGATGAGTTATGATTCTAGGATAGACATCCTTTGAACAATTTGCAACACAACACATGACTTGGAAGCTTCAACTTAAACGAGAATAGAACCAGGTGTAATGCAAGGAATTTGACAAATCAATATTTGAATTGACTCAAAGGAGTCAAGTGACTCACAAAAGTGGATCGACTTAGAGACAAGCTGAAAACCCAACTATTTAGATATGCAAATGCAAACAGGTGCCATGTTTAAAGGTGGACTGTAGATTAATGCCACATAAACAAATGAAAACCATTCTCCTTTCCTTTAATTTCCCCACCTCGAAAGGTGAGTTCCTCTTTTCGTTTTTATGAGTCCAAAGAGGGTAACAAACACTCGTTGAAGCTCATCAAGTGATGAGTCCATTCTCATATTTTTCACGAACCTGAGAAATGAGGGGTTCGTTCCCAAATAGGGTCTTTCATCATGTATTTTTGTGAGTCCGATGAAAGAAAACTCATTTGTAATTTCATGTTTAGAGAGTCTAAAATTAATAAGAAGAATCCAAAAGATCCTTTTTCGTAAATAAGGCTAGTCGATCCAAAAAAAGAGATAACCTACCACCGACTAGTCGACCGCTCTAATTCTTTTACAAGCATAAATGCAACAAGTTCACTTGGAAATATTTTTTTGTTTTGTAGAGACTGAAAAGAGCTTAAATATAACTCTTGAACTAGGTTCCTTTTTCATAATCCATTTTTTACGAGTATGAAAAAAGCGAAAAAGTATACTCGACACCTTTCTACTGGAATTTTAATGAGCTTGTAAAAAGTGTAAACAACACTTAGTATTTTTTCAATTTCGCTCTAAGCTCGAAAAAGACAAAAATAGCTTAGATCGTAACCGTGACCCAACATTCACCTGAAAAAACTCAAAAAATACCATTCAAAGTCATTTTTTCCAAACTATAGAAAGTAAAAAATAAAAACCCACTTTTACCAAAATAATTTGGATTTCAAAATTATATAAAACACAATACATATTTGAAAATTCCAAATGTTCTATAATTAGAAAGGGTAGGTAAGTTATTTTTACCACTTGTTTTTTACCATCTGTGAGTTTTTGGAAGTTGGCTTTGAGATCAAGAGTTCCTCCAATGATTTGGAAAGAGAATTCCACTTCATTGTTGCTTCATTATCCATAGAAGAGGTAAGTATTTGATCCTATCCTCTTTTCATGTTCAATAAATTCTATTTTACTTCTTTTGCATTGTTTAATTCAAACTCCTAAAATGTTTTTAATGGATTAAAAAGGAAAGATATAGGGTAGATCTTCTTTTGCAAAGATAGGGTAGAGTATTTAGCATTCCAACAGAAGTCTTTAGCTAAAAAATAGGGTAAAATCTCTTTCTTTCTAGGAATTTTGGCCGTCGGTATGCGTCCCCAACGACGCTCTGTCATGCTGGGACAGGAGCATTGCCGATTCTTTGTCCATAGTAGACAATCTCCTGATTCTCTGCACACCAAGGGAAGGAGTGCTGCGGTGCTTTGTGCACAAAAGCCTGCAGCGCCGCAAGAAGAGAAAAAAGAAAAATAAAACCATAGGCCACTCAAAAAATGATTTTTTCATGTTTCTAATCTTGCATTTTAATTTATAACATCATTTATCTTTTCTTTCTTTTTCCATGATATACTTTACTAATCATTAATTTTACATGTCACGGGTTCATCATGGTAATTTGGAAAGAAAGGGAGCACGAAGTCCTAGACACCCAGGCAGTAAATGACCCAGCCACCATTGAGGATTTATAGAACTTTGGGCTTCTTAAGTACTTCCATATTCCAAGAATGAAGGCACATGTCTGGCTGCTGGAGTACATCATAGACATGTGGGATCCTGACCAAGATCATTTTGTGGTAGGATTCTGCATCCTGCCTATAGAGATCGAGGATATTTACTTTCTGACCGGTTTATCTATGAGGGGAAGCCCTATGGTTGTATCTGGAGCACAAAGGGGAGAAGGCTCTTTGGATGATATCATCAATCAACATTGCTCATTGGGTACTGAGTCCCAATCAAGAAAGCTAAAGATCAAGTCTCTAGTGGATCTCCTCTTGAGGACAGTGGTATATACCCTTGGCAAGGTGGCAGGTACTAGGGCTTCCCACCTTACCAGCAAATCTCACATGCTATACACTTTGCATTGCATGGAGCCCACTGTCTTCAACTGGTGTGAAGGCATGTTGGTATGTTTGAAGGGTCAACTAAAAAAGTGCAAAAGAGGGACACCAAAACAGTTTCGTTATGGAGCAGTGGTGGTGTCTTTTATCTTACAGCAGGTACCTCACATGAGGCCCCAAGTGACTATTACCATACTAGATCCTGAGGATCCGAGGATGCTTACATGGGTGACAGTTATGCCTCACCTCGGAGATGGAGGACCTAAAGTCACTTACGGTTCTGGGTTCTTTCATTGGTTGAGAAACCAACTACTTATGGTGGAGGACTATGCCTACGAGGGGGAAGAATTCCAAAATGACCCAAAGCTAGTCTTACCTGAGGGAGAAGTGTGGGATCATCAAGGTAAGAAGACATTATCCACTTATGTTTTTTGAAATTTTATATTTATTTCATTTTTATTTTCTGCAGTACTAAGATAAAAATGTTTTTCATGCAGCCATTGGATCTGTCCTTCCAGCTGGGATGTCTCCTATTTCTAGGAGAGAAGGTACCAAATATATGATGGTGTACCGCTTTGAAGCTTAGGAAGAGCTTGGAAATATTGAGGAGAACCTACAACACTTGACTGTGGGTATCCTTGACATGACCACTGATGAGGTTCCCAAGCGTTATCAGTGCCATACCGTAGGTGTATCCGGACGGTTCTCCAGACTACTTCATAGAGTGGCCCAAGCCATTGCGTGCTACCATGAGCACCATGAGGATTAGTCTGCCTTGATATTCACTTTTTGTATATGTATTACTCAAAGATTCGAAGCTTCAGTTTTTTCCCTATGTACATGTATTTTGAAATTTTTATGGTCTTGAATGGGCGCTGAATGCTAGAGATGCTTCAACCCAAATTTTGTATCTCGGTTCTACAACTTTTATATATCCGATAAAATTTTATATTTACAGTTGTGTATGGAAAATGTGATATGTGGAATGATTTATCTACTTATGAATTTACACATGTTTTTTATGTTTTCAAATGGAATTTTCAAGTATGAGCAATATTCCAATCCACGACATAGTTAGCTAGGGAATCTGCCACAACATTTAAGTGTCTTGGGATATGATGATATGAAACTTGCTCAAAATACCTATCTAACAACCTAAATCTTTGGAAAGTATGAAGAAGCATGGGATTTCGAATGGTGTAGACTCAGTTAAGCTGCTGAAAACTAGTTTAGAGTCTAGGTAAACCCTAATTTCTCTTACATCATTAGCTAGAGATTCCATCAACAATCTGATTACAGCATGATATTCCACTAGATTGTTGGTGGAGGGACCTAAAATAATACCCCCTGAACTCACCAGCTCACTTGTAGGAGACTATAGTACCCAAGACACTGATGTAAGGTTAAGTGTATATCGATGAGCACCATCAGCAAAACCAATGAAGCAAGTCATCTGTCCATCAGACAAAAGACATGCATAAGTAGGGTTTTATGAAAAAACACATTTTAAATCACACAAAAGACACACCTCTCAAAGCTTAAGACACGGAGCAAACTATAAAAAATATTTACAAAGACTCTATGCTAGATGACCTAGGCATAGTATCTTTTGAGGTAGAGCCCATTTCAGGGCTCTCCCAAAGGTATCCCGTCGTAATCAACCAATTCATATGCCCCCTTCTCTAAATATCGACTAACAATATAGGGCCCATGCCACATAGACTCAAATTTTCCTGCCCCTAGCTTGTCATGTTTCTGGTCGTAGGTCAAAACTAGATATCCTTCATTGAAGGAACAAGGTTGGACAATCTTGTCATATTGGACTTTCATTCTTCGTTTATGTGCCTCATTAGCCAAGGAAGCATCACATCGAGTTTCATCAAGTTTGTTCAGATACATGAATCTTTCTTCGTCTATAGTGGTGTTGGGTAATAGTTCCACAACAAGTTTTAAATAAGGTATCCCACATTCTATCGAGCGAGTAGCTTCCAGTCCGTATACTAGTTGAAAGGGTGTAAAACCGGTTGAAGTTTTGATAGTAGTCCTATAGGCCTAGAGTGTAGAGAAGAGATGTAAATGCCAGTTTGACTTGGCTTACCCTACCCTCCGTTGAAGCATTGTTTTTAATACCTTTTTTTATATCCTCAACTTGGCCATTGGCCTGAGGATAGTATGGTGTAGAGTTATCGTGATGAAAACCTGATTTTACACTAAGCTCTGGCATCATTTTGTTTCGAAAATGTGGCCCATGGTTGGTCACAATGTCCCTAGGAATCTTGAATCTCGCAATGATATGGTTAAATAAGAATAATGCAGCAGTCTTACCATATTCGACATATGTGGGAATTGCCTCATCCCATTTTGTAAAAGTAGTTCACAGCCACGATAATGTATCCATGCCCCCGACTGAGGTAGGTCTACAGTGCACGGAGTCTATGCCCCATTTTTCAAAGGGGCCAACTGTTACAATGGGATGAAGCGGAGATGGATGTGTGTGTTTCTTGGAAGTAAAAATTTGACATGGTGGGAATTTCTTGACTGTTTCAATACAATATTTAAAAATAGAAGGCTAGAAATACTTAGCACGTAATATTATCTGGGCAGTAGCCAACCCAAAGAGATGAACGCCACAATCTCCAACATGGAAATCATTCAGAATGATCTCAGCCTCTTCATGTGTAAGGAAACTTCGTAAGATAGAGTCAAAACCATGGTGATATAGGGTATCATTCAGAATAAGATAGCTTTTGGCCTGGTGGCGAATGTGACAACATTCATCTCTAGAGGTAGTAGGCTTGTATCGTAAGGTATGGAGATACAAAATGATATCTCCATACCATGGATCAGTCATACTAATGAGAAACAATGATTCATCAGGAAATGAATCAAAGGGCTCTATAGTTTCAGTAGTATGGGGAAGGTCACATATAAGCTCTGCAAAAATGAGGGACTTCTTGGAAGTGCTTTTGGTGAATTATAGCTCAAACTCTTGGAGAATTATGATCCAACGTGAGTATTTTCCCCTAAGCACTTGACATGTAAGAACGTAGCACATGGGGTTGGAATCCACGTAAACAGTGGTGGTGTGGAGCAAAATATAATGACGAAACTTTTGGACCGTGATGACCATGGCCAGATCAAGTTTCTCCACATGTGAGTATTGAGTTTTAGATTCGAGAAGACTCTTACTAGCGTAATAAATCACATGTTCTTGGTCATGTTCATGTGTTTGAACAAAGACCATGCCTATTGTACACAAGGATGCAGCCACATACAAGGAATAGTCCTTAGCATAATTTGGTGGTTGCAACATTGGTGCATGGGTAAGTGGATGTTTAATATTATCAAATGTGCATTGCACGAAATCATCCCATACAAACGAGGTATATTTCTTGAGCAACCTCATGAAATCATGTGTCATTTCTTCATAATTGCAGATGAAACGATGTAGAAAGTTTTCATTACCTTGCAAACTTTGGAGTTCAGTTATGCTCGTGGGAGCAGGTAGAGCTAAGATAGCTTCAATTTTCAAGGCATCTATATAGATGCCATCTTTGGAAACAATAGAACCAAGAAGTCAGCCAACTTCTACACAGAAAACACATTTATGGGGATTTAGATGAATATTAAAGTGACGACATAGAAGAAACACAACTCTAAGATGATCGACATGAATATCCCAATACTTGGAATGAGCAGGAAGGTCATCAAGATAGGGTTCCACAACATATTTAATGTCATGAAAAGAATAGGACATGGCACATTGGAATGTTGTGCCAGTGTTCTTTAAACCAAAAGGAAGTTTACGATAAGAAAAATTTCCCCAAGGGAAAATGAATGTCATCTTGTGTTGATCTGATGGGAGAATCTCAATCTGATTGTAGCTGGAGAAGCCATCCATAAAGGAAAAAATAACACTTCCAGCACAGTTATTGATTATCTGATCGATATAGGTAGTGGGAAAGTTGTCTTTTGGACAAGCTCGATTCAAATCCCTAAAATCAATACAAACCCTAATAGTACCTTATTTTTTTTCACAGGGACTATGTTGGACACCCATTCAGTTAATGGTACGGGGTAAATGAAACCAACCCTAAGAAGTTTCTCAACTTCTTCTTTAATAGTGGCTTCTTTTCTTGGATGGACCTATCGTAATTTCTGACGGATGGGCGTGGAATCAGGGTAAGTTTTGATTTCATGAAAAATGATAGAGGGATCAATCCTTAGAATTTATTCATATGTCCATGCGAAGTCATATCTAAATTCGTTCAAAAGGGTCGGGTATGTTCTAACCTCTTCAGGTGAAGAGTTCTCTCCGATGAAAATATTTTCTGAAACACCAGGTTTCACTGATATGTCTATAGGCATAGTTTTTGTAATGTTGCATAACTTTCCTTCAGAATCGACACTACGAGTGAAGATCACAGACTGAGGGTTGAGGACTATATCAGATGAAACCATAGAGGTGAAGTGGTCTTCTACCATATGGCAAGGGGGAATGAAATAAGATCTGTGGTGATAATCTTTCCAAGGCATCTCGGCTAACGCCATAACTTCCATAATAGATTCATCTGTAGGAAGTGTGTGTGAAACATAATCTAGATATGGGGAGGGTTTTTTGAGCTAGTATGGCATGTGATAGTGGTCTAAGGCCACCAACAAGTGGTCATTGGTGGGGGAATCATAGGTAGCTTGTATTGCATTGTAAATTTCCTCGAAAGGGGAAAAGAATGTTGATTCATCAGGAGTTTCTTTTCCTTTGTCTATATGAGAGGTATAAAGCATGTTAATGGATGTAGTTTGCGAAGCAGGAGGATGAGGGAAAGACTCAAATTAGTAAAGAATTTTTTATAAGACCTACTCCAATGTCCTTATACTATGGGGTATTCAGGAGAGAAATGATATTTTCATCATTGGTAATGGTACTAGGTGTGATGAAATCTAACTGATCAATAGTAACAATCTTTCCTTGGAATGGGAACTGGACGATCCGAAAAACAGTCGAGGCTACGGCTTGCATAGCATAAAACTAGTTATGACCTAGGATTAAGTTGTAATCCAAAGGAGTGTCGATGACTTCAATATGAATGGATACTGAATTTCCCCCTATTTCAACATGGATGGAAGGTAGTAATCCATATGGTTGAAATCCGTGACCATCAAAAGCCTTAAGAGTGGTAGGTGAACGGTTGATTTTCGGAGAACCAATGGCTCTCCAAATAGATAAACACATAACTGATGTAGAGGCACCCTCATCCAAAATGGTACGCCAGATATTCTTTCCAGCAATCTTGGTAGCGATCTGGAAAAATAACTGATGTGAGAGTCTCTTCTTGAAATCATCCAGTTTGAAAGTGATGATATTACTATTCTCGGGATCCATAGCTCCAAGGGCAGTAAGCAAGTTTTTTCGTTGATTTGGGCAGGTTTGAAGTACCTCTAAAGATGACATAGCATAGGTCTCCTAGGACAAATATTCAACAATATTATAGTATTGGGCGACACGAGCATTAGGATTGATTATGGTCTTACGTAGAGTGCCCTTTGGTGGACAGAAAATTGCTTCTGGTATAGGTTTTTCAATATGAAGATCATTATTAGGAGGAGGTGTGGAAGTTGAGAGTTTTTTAGATGGAATATCATCAGGTTTCTTTTCTGAAGGAGGGTCATAACTATGTGATCTTGTATTTAAATTAACTGTTTCACTAGACATCATGAGAACTTCATCGGTGGAGGAAGAAGTTTCATTTGAGGACTTATGATCAATTAACTGCTATTGGGAAGGGAAAGGGTCTTTCAAGACTATTGAGTTGGGTGAAGCTTTCAAAAAATTACTAAATTCCTCACGACGAGGACATTATTTTGTAAAATGGTCACCTTCGTAGATTAAATAAGGAAATTTTACCTTTTGCTTACCTTTGGAATCAACATCTAAGTTCTGTGTTTTCTTTCCTTCCTATTGGTTATCATGTTTTTTAGATTTATTTTTTCCTTTCTTCTTTCTGATGGAAGATTCATTCGATTGGATTGTGTTTACTTCATCAGAAGCAACAAGAGACAGTACAGGTTTGGTAGATGGTGCTGGTTGATTTGACAGAGTGGCGTCTTGATTTTGTTTCTTAGAATATTTTTTCTCCATTTGCGTTTGAACTGAACCAAGAATGCCATTAGCAGGTGGTTCAATTGCAGGTCTTGATGGATCAATTGTAGGTCGAGGAACATGGGGAATCAGATCATACATAGTACCTGACTGGGAGTAAACCAAGTCTAGGTGCTGAGCGTGGCTAATAACTTGCTCCTTGGTAACATCGCCTCCCATGGAAACATCTCTAGCAAAAGGTGGAAGTAAAGACTTTGTAAACCAATCAACGAGAACCTGATCAAGAATGGGAGCCTTAATTAAGCTTCGTATTCATCTCCATTCATGGATATGATCGGAGATGTGGGTTGATGTGGTTTGTTGAAGTGAAGTCAAAAGGTCTGTACCTGTTTCATATCGGATTGGCAATTGAAAGTGTGTTAAAATTGCCATTACTAAAGCATTGAAGTCCCAAAAAGAGTGTTGTCGTAACTCAATATACCACTTTTCGACAATACCAGTGAGGGTTCTTTGAAAAATCCTTAGATGGATTGAACCATCCATCAAATAATTGGATGAACACCAAAAGTGAAATGTCATCACATGGTTTTTTGGATCTTTGCTGGGTTTACCATCAAACTTGGGTATATCTAAAGGTAGCTTTATAGGAATGGCAGGATAAGAGGGGTCATGATGGATCGGGTCATTTATTAATCTTGACAATTCTAGAAGATATAAAGTAGCCATAAATGGTAGTTGTTGATTTGGTTGCAGATACTGGTAGTAATGATATGGCATTTGTTGACCAGTAGGACCATATGTTGATTGATAGATGGGTATAGATGATGCCCCCAAAGTTTGTTGAAATGGTTGTTGATTTCTAGAATTTCCATGGGGTGGTGGGCCACCCGAGGGAGGGGGTCCTCCAGAAGGTGGCAGTGGTGGTGGTGGTGGTCCTCCAGGGGGTGGTGGTGGTGGTCCTCCAGGTGGTGGTGGTGGGACTATAGGTGGTGGTCATCCAAATGGTCCACTAGGTCCTTTAGGACCTCTAGGTCCTCCGGGTCCTCTAGGTCCTCGTGGTGGTCCTCTGTGGGGGGTTCCACCGTATTCTCCAGCAGTATTAAAAAAATCTCCTCCATATGACGGGACATTTGACCAATTTGGTTGTCCCCAAGGTACAAAAGCATTACCAGGGTAGGGAATTCCAAGATAAATAGCTGTCGATGTCGATTATTGGTAAACTTGATTGACTGTGGGTGGCTGAGTTTCTAGATAAGTATATCCCTAAGAATCTAGATTATTAATAGGTTGCACCCCTAAGGGTTGGCCTAAAATGGATGGGGGGGAACAACATTGGTATTAGTTAGGAGGGATGACTACTGTAGGGTATGTATTTCAGCTAAAGTCCAAGGGTCTGTAGGTAAAAAACCCTTTGGCCTTTAGTTCAAAAAAGGAGAAAAACACACAAGAAAAAACTACGTAGAGCTAAAGGTCGCAAGCACACTTAAATGATAGGATGGGTTCAGAATAGTCCGTCTCTCACTAGGATTTTCAAGTAGGTGCAACTCGCGATATACCTCAGGGTTACGTGCGTAGTAGTCTCCCCAAATGCTATTTTCAGTGTATTTCTCCACATAAGATGACCAAAGGGATTTTCTCAGATGGTTAGGGTATCCTAGTTAGATCTCCTGATATATGCAAGGTACGTGGGAGCTCAAATCGGTAGTAGTGCTATCTAATGCACAACTGTTCACAAGGGGCCTTCTGATATACAATCAAGTATGTGAAGTTCCTTTCTATATACCTCAAGGGTACGTGAAATTCCATTCGATGTACCTATGGTACGTGTAAGAACCACGTGAGTCCCGAGTTGTAGTGCGGACAAATAATGACAACTCCTGCACTTAACGATGCTCAAACACGTCACTAACCTATAACTCAAGTTTCTATAAAATTTTGACCTAAAGCTACCGTTAATTTTATCTGGATTATTAGGTGAATGTTTTTGGAATGTTATCTCCAATAATGGAAATCAATCTAGATGTAGATGCACTTTTTGACTTCAATGAGAACTAAATAGGGTAAGGAAGAACCCTTTTTCTTTTCTTTTCAACAATATACCATAAGAAAGATGTTTTCAACAATAAAACAAGATCCAATAAAGAAATGCAAAGGAAGTCCTTTAAAAACACAAAAACTCTTTCAAACAATCACTCTAAAGTTTCTGAAAATGACAGAGAGAAAACTAAGCATCTAATGTGCACGCAAAACTAATTTTTGCTACAATGTCAAAAAAACCTATTTTCTTGAATCACTCATGCAAATGAAAAAACAAACAAGTTTTGGAAGCATAAACAAGAGAAAAATAAAACGATTATTTTTGTATTTTTCTAGAAAATATGAGGCACACGAAGCAGTATTTTCAACAAAATAAACTAAACTTCTAGGAAGAGGCTATAGGGTTTCTTTTCAACACAAATTTTTTTAGATACTTCACTAAAAAACCAAGATCAAACTATGTTTCCAATTTTGTTTATGATAATGCAAAAGATAGAAATTTTTTGGAGCTGAACTCAAACAAAGAATCAGACTCACAAAAATCAATAAGTCAGACAGCAAACAATCAAGCAGACCAAACTGAAAAATCTCAGAGGACAGATAAAATTCCAATTTTTTCAACAAAATTTTTGTAAACAGCCAGTGTTTGAAGACCTACCTCGATGCACTGAAAGGAACTGCACCAGAGCATCCCAAGATGATACGACACTCCTATCCTTCTGTAGAAAGGCATCATTGACACTCTATCACAAAAAATAAAAGGTGGTGTCGGGGCTCTGGTCGAGAAGAGGAAAGGCGTCCTACAAACAACTGACTCTCTTTCAGCCAAAGGAAACAGTGACATAGAACAGTGGACTGAAAAAGCTAAAAACCTGCAAGAGAAACCAGAAGGACTGAGTTGAATGTAAAAAGTGCAAAATTTTTACTCAAAACAGAGGAAAAAGATCAGAAACATAAGATGGATAACTCACCTTGTTAACTAAAACAACTGAAAGGAGAGAGAAAAAACCTTCATAGATGGAATGGTTACCAAAGTTTGTAGATCTGACTGGATCTTTCCCATATTTGACTGGATTAAGCTAGATCCCCAGTGGAGTTGCCAATTTTTTTTATAGGAATTCTCAACCAGTGTGGACACTGCTTATTCCTCTGCAATGTAAGACACAACTACAAAACAAAAAGACACAACAACATATCCTTTCCTTGAATAATCAAATCAATTAACATAAAACACATTGTACCTCAACCTTGGATCCGTTTATCTTCTCTTCAGAAAGTCCTTGCAAGGGTTAAGTATCTGCAAAAGAGATCACAAGACAAACAAAAAGGTTGAGAGTATCATGATAACTGACTATCCATGTTGGTGATCAAGGAATCCAATAATATTTAATTACAAACACTACAATCAAATATAGGAAAGGGAAATGTCTTTGTATTAATATATGGATGAGAAATAAGTACAACCAAAATCCTTGATTTCGATGGCTTTTGTCTCAATCAAGAATTTATACAATCTCCTATGACTATGAAGACCTCTCCAAACACAAGCTACCTATACTTTTCCTCTGATTCAGACTTCAAACTAGCAGCGTAAGGATTGTTTTTCTAGTCTCCTCCACCTTCCTCATGAAGGCTTTATTTATAGGCCTAGAACCCATGGGATGACTTGACAAAAGGATAGAATGAGATCCCTATAGGTGAGGAAGGAAAATTCCACCTCTCCCAGGAATATAGGAACTAATTCCATGAAGTATTCCATACGAAAGCTTCTAGAAACATCTTTTTTTTTCTTTTTACTGACCACCGTTGCTCTTAGCCAAACTGAGAGGAGCTTCGACCTAGGGTTTTTTCCAAAAAAGAGGGAAAACGACGCCTTTTTCTCAACTAAGGCAGGCGTTGTCGACGCTCTGTGAAAAATACAAGGAAGCGCCATCCCTTCTAGGTTAGGGAAACAAGTTTCCAAGGTGACCTAAACCAAGTTTTCCAGGAGGTTAACAGGAAACATGAAATTCTTTTGAAAGCTGACAAGCAGTGTGAGATTTCGAGGTGAAACATAGGGATAGTTATTATTGAAGGTGTTGTTTGATGTTACTGATTAAATTGTAAACTGGCACTCTACTCTGTAATGAAAGCATAATATAATAAAAAAATGCTCGTGGGCCCCTTTTAAAACTTTCTTGAGTATCGATGTGGTTATATTTTTGTATTATCTCTATTTTTTGCCTTGGAATGTATTATATATGTTATGTTCTTATTTATTTATTTATGTAAGGAAGGATGATGATTTATATTATAATAAAAAAGATACAGATGATACAAACTTGCAGAGCCATGAGACTAGTTTCCAAATAACTATCCAATTCAACCTCTTTTCTAAGTTGTCCTTGTCATGCCAAAATTCTATAAATACAAAATTTACTAGAGAAACTATGATTCCCGTGAACAATAAACCAACATTTACATTTGTTCTATTCTCATTTCAAATGTTGGAATGCATTATTATGTCACAATAGAGGTTTTTATGTCTAAAATTAAAAATAGACTAGTCTAATTAGGTTTATGTATGCCAACTTCCAAGTTTCATACATAGAGTGTACTTCGATTGGAATTGGTATGCATTTTTAGTTCTGGCCATGAAAAAATGGCAAATACTATCAATTTTTGTTTTGGGTGACTTCGATTTTACTTTAGATCATATAATTTATAGAAATGATTGTTGGCAAGGCGTTTGGGATAAGTTAGTTATGCAACATCGCTGATGCTGCGCAAGTTCAAAAGACACCACACAAGTAGAAGATGGCGCGCAAGGAGGGAATAGAATATTTTACATATTTTGTGTCAATTTTTGTAGTTTTGGACCATATTTTGTGGATATTGGTCATTATTTTGTAGAATCAGTTAAGAGTTAGTTAGTAAGTTGTCCAAGTGGACCTTGAATGTAAAGGCGCAAGCCTATACATAGAAGTAGAGTTGCAAGTGTAAGGATAACTTTTTGTGAAATTTTGGATGAACTTGTTGGAAGCTAAGTATCTGAATTGAGATCTATTGATCTGTGAACTATGATTTTGCATGGAAGTAATATGACAAGATGGAAGTTGATCTAAAACATTGTGTTGTTTTTTGTTTTACTATTTTACTATATTCTGCGATGAATGTTATGTGAATCTGTGACATGGATCTATGATGTGATGTTTCCTTCTTTTAAATGATGTTGTCTTGTTGGATCTATTTGCACATCAGGATGATTACTGTAGTTTTGATTGAATGATGTGATTTATTAAAGAATGATGATGAATGATTCTATTGATGATTAAATGAGTCAATTTTATGATAAGTTAAGTTGATGCACATAGTCCTCTCCTATTCTGCGGAAACTTGGTTACATCAGTTCTCCTTGGAACATCTTGAGTGAAACCTCATCCACTCTATGAGTGTTTCTAGATAGGGTAAAACCTGTTTGGGCCAGTTCTCAGGGAGATTACAGTGGTTTGGGTGTTGAAAGAGTCAGAACCCCTGTCGAAAGGTTTTGTTGGTTGGGTTTGTGTCAACAAATGGTTCCATTTCCAGGACCTTGTTACAACTGAGAAGATGATATGTGGTATCTGACAAGACCAAAAATTCAAGATTGGTTTGACCAGAAGCTACGAGAACTTACTGAGACAAAAAAATTAGAACCCTAGACTGACGATGGATAAGTGGCTAGCAAGGTACATACACAGCGGTCCACATGAATAATTTTTCTCCGAATTTCCCATCATATTGTATGAATGGTTCGAACAATTTACCTATCGCAAGACAAGTTTCCAAGGAGGTGAGCCAAATTCTAGACCCCTGAATTAATCCATGAGTTACAGGAAACTGACAACAAGGCATCGCAGGCTGTTGAAGTCTGGTTGGATAGTATCTTGGAAGGCTATATCACCGAGTTTGTGATTGATACTACTAAGTCATACAATGAAGTAGAAAGGGAATTTTTCAATGGACCAAGAGGTAGGTTCCTATTGTATTTGCACCTATCAATTAAGATACTTTTCTATGAAAAACGCATAGTGGAGTTGCCTCGAGTACTATAACTTTGGTGTGTGGAGGTTGTGGATACTACGAAGAAAGTGGGGAGATGACTAGAAGGATAAGGGGTAGATGGGTGAAAGTTTTGAAGATAATATGAGGGATTTTGAGGAAGAAATTGGTCTTACAAGGGGAGGAGCAAGGTTTCAACAGGAGAAGAGGTAGAGGACAAGGGAAGTTCCTGCTACGATCAAAATGAAAGACTGCAAAGGAATACCACACAAGACGAAGCGACCCTATAGTGATCAAGAGTATGACCATACCCAGGCTATGCCCATGATAACAGTAATATCAACCCCCAGTAACAACGTTCCCACACCTCTGTGCACTACTCTGCATCAAGGAAAAAACACAAGCTCCACGTTGACTTGTCTGATGTGCCAGCAAAATTCTAGTAGTAGATCATCGTCTATAGGAAGAAGGCTCAGGATTATGGGAGACAACACGAAGTTATCTTTGTTCTATTGAAACGGTACTGACGATCCCAAGAAGTACTGATTTCTGTGTGAGGTAGTGTGGACTGTAAGATAAACTACGGATGATGATGTCAAGAAGGGCCAATTGGAGACCACTCTCCACAGTCATGTGCTGGATTGGTACATGAAATTTACACAAGTTTCTACATTGAACCCTACAAAGACATTGGAAAAAATCAGAAAATGACTCATTGAAGAATTTAGAAAACCAAAGTATGAAGCGCAGTACATTACAGAATTGAAGGAGATTAAGAAATTCTCTAACGAGACTGTTCGGGATTTTGACCAAAGATTCAAGAAATTAATGGAAAGGGTCAGTTTTGAGATAAGTGATGTCCAACAAAAAGAATGGTTCATCACAACACTGGTATCTCATATCAGACAACCATTGATGCAACAGAATATTACGACACAAAGTGAGACTCTGGAGATCGCAATGAAGTTGGAAGCTTTGCCCATTGGAGAAAGTGCAGCTGGTATGAACCAGATTCATACATAGTTGGTGAAATTAACGCTTGAGTTGCAAGATATCAAGAAAGGTAAAGAACAACATGAATATCTCCGGTGCACTCGGTGTTGCGTAGGTAGACATACCAAATATACTTGCCCCAATTTTTGAAATTATCTTTTGTCAGGAGCACCGTACCCATTGAGTTTTGGCAGTGTACCGTGGTTTCGTATTTTCCAAGTATATGGGAATTGACATGAATAATGCAGATACATGTAGAAGATGGTAACGAAGCCGATGAACCTATACTGTTCATTTTTTCGATCTGTGGGCCACGAAGATAAGGATTGTCACTCATATGACCTACTCCAAGAAAGGACATATGAATCGTACTATGTGAAAGGTGAAGATCATCAAATGGTACAACAACCATAGCCTTAGTTGGTACAACCACCACCTCAACCAAAGTACGTACAACCACTGCAGATGCAGTTTATACGACCACAACTGCAACAATAGTTCATACCACAACTATGGTATAATCAGATGCAAATGGTTCAACCACAACATGTTCAGTCAGCACATTATGTTCCGCAACAGTCGAATCCCCCGCAACAGCAATTACATCAACCACAATACCCGCAACAAGGAGGATTTTGTAGAGGATTTCGAGGTCAAGGAGGAGGATGAAGTCATGGACCTATCCAATGTTATAATTGTGGTGTACTAGGGCTTTGCCAAAGAGATTGTCCAAAGTTGCAATGTTCGTGTACGTATTGTACTGCAATTGATCACATAGTTTATACCTATAAATAAGTGATCGTGAGGTGGTAGGTAAGAAATTTTCCTCAATTGAAGAATCAGAACCAACTGCAGAATCAGGATCAGTTGTAAAACCAGAACCAATTGTAGTATTAGAACTAGTTTTTGAACCAAAATCAAGTGTAGAACCAAGCTTAGAACCAAATTCCAATTCATAACTAGATTGCATATCAAAACATGAACCAACCTATGAATCCACCACCGAACTAGAATCAAGGGCTGATGGTCGCAAAAATATTAGTGGAACCCATAACAGAGGACGTTGATGTCTCTGTCGTCACTCACGGAGGTGCGATGACTGGAGAAGACAACTCACATCCACAAATTTGGTTGGATGGGAAGAAGAAGTTGAAATTCGATATCGATACTGAGAAGGACACGTACTTTAAATAACATGATATAATCAGAAGGAATCCTAGTAAGTCACCTATTTATGAAATGCCCACTCCTTTTGATTCTTCTTTGGAGGCGGGACCATCATGACAGCATGGTACCTTGCAAAACTTCTTTGAGAGTTTCTTGTCACTGGCAAGAGATCCTGATTCTCTTGCTGATATTGAGAACTTGTTTCATCAACCGACGAAGGGACGAAAGGATTCTATGGTGAATTATTTTCATAAGAAAAATATGGGAAAAGAGATGCATATGAACATTTAGATTAGGGAATATGAGGTAGATTCAGTCATTCTAGATCTAGGATCAAATGTTAACATTATGACAAAATAGACATGGTATAAGATGGAGAGGCCAACACTATGCTGGTATCCAGTGCATCTGTGATTGGCTAATCAAGACAAGGTTCAAAAAATTGGGTGCATGTCACATCTGGTAGTGGATGTTGAGGGCATGAAGACCTACACTGATTTCGATGTGATTGAATTCATTGATGGTGGATGCTCATATCCCGTGTTGCTATGGATTGGATGGGCCAATGATAGTATGGAAGTAATTAATTTTAAGAAGTGGATGATGACCTTTGAGAATTAAGACATCGGAGTCATCGCTCCGATGGATCCAAATGAAGGGTAAAGATATATTGAACTAGTAAAGGATCAAGTTTTTAGAGGACGAGATCATGCATATAATATATAAGAAGATTAAATCCATCCAATTACTGATGGATAAATTGGGTGGTACAGCGCTAGCTCTATATATTTTGAATCTGATCATGCATTATAAAATTGGTAGAACCGATTGCATGAGGTGTCGCTAAGAAAGTGCGGTCTCATTATGCAGTCACTGTGTCGCATCATGACTGAGACTATTGAGTTACCAATATATCAAGGATTACCAGATTTGTCAGCGTTCTTGTTGAAATTTGAAGATAAGACGTCGAAACCATAGTGGTTTTTAGCGTTGGAAGAAGCACTGAAGGCTACCCCAGCATGCTGCTGGGAGACTGATAAAAAGATGATCATTGGATGGTCACATTGTTGAATAATGATGATAGCCTAATTTGGAGATGCATAGGTATACCACACTGGGTGGTACGATGGGAGGAACGGTCCCGGTGATCATCTCATCGAGTGCCAAAATCTATGGGCATCACAACCAAAGGATGAGTGGGTCCATGCATTTTTTCACACGTTGGAAAAAGTTCCGTGATCTTGGTATGTGTCCGCTGGGTTGTGTGGGGAAATTACCACTTGGGAGGAACTGAAAGTTTGTTTCACTCATACCTTTATTTTCATAGACGCCAATCTAGATGTTCACAATTCGCTACATCTCATCCGTGATTTTGTTATGAAGGTAGTCCCAGTTGCATATCTGGTGGGTCCACATGCGCACTACCACATGCAATCAATAATGGAATGTTATAATGTGACTGAAGGCCATGACGATGATGATGATCTATGAAATATCAATATTCTAAAAAAAAGGGAGTTGAGATGTTGTAGCACCAGATGTACCGAAAGATCCCATGAATCAGTCGTTGAAGATTAAGAAGGTCAACATCGGGACAGAAGAGAACCCAAAGTTTGCAAATGTTGGGGATTACTGGGATGAAGAAATGATGGCAAATATCATAGATCTGTTGCATGAATTTAAAGATTTATTCCCTACAAATTTTTCTGAGATGAAGGGGATACTGGTTGATTTAGGGGAAATACAAATTCCATTGAGTCCAGACGCGAAACCAGTAAGGAAAAGGCCATATCACCTGAACCCATGATACAAAGAGTGGGTCAAAGCCGAGCTTGATAGGATATTGGATGTTGGAATAATTGAATCGGTTGAAGAATTAGAATGGATCAGTCCTATGGTAGTCCAAGACAATAAAATAGGTGAAGTTTGGATATGTGTCGATATGAGAAAATTGAATGATTTGTGCATGCATGATCCATTCCCGACACCATTTACTGATGAAGGAGTAGATGGTCATGAAATGTATTCTTTCACAGATGGATTTTCTGGCTATCATCAGATAAGGATCGCAAAAAGAGGATTTCCACAAAACAACATTCATTACTGAATGGGGTTGTTTTCAGTATACCATGATGACTTTTGGGTTGAAAAACGCACCTACAATATTTTCTCGTGTTGTTGTCGTACCTACGATGTTTTCAAATATTTTATTCAAAATTTCCTATAAGTCTACATGGAAAAATGGACTGTTTATGGATTAATCAAAGACCATTTGGAAAACTTGTGATTGATGCTAGAAAGATGTCGACAACATCATATTGTGGTGAACTCAAAGAAGTATATTTTTGTGCACCCTTTGGGATGTTTGCTGGGTCACATTGTTTGTAAGAAAGGACTGTTGGTTGACCCTAGGAAGATTTCACTGATCTTGAGATTTCCACCACCTAGGAATGTGAAGATGCTTAGAGCGACATTGGGGCACACAGGGTACTATCGCAAGTTCATATGAGGGTATGCTACAATTACCGCTCCTATGGAGAAAGTATTAAAGAAGGATGTAGTATTTGTATAGACTCAAGAGTGCCAAGGGAGTTTCGATACGCTGGAGGCCAAGATGCATTTCATGCCAATATTGGTTTTCCCTGATTGGAACAAGGAGTTCCACGTCCATGTGGATGGATCATCTGTTGTGCTGGGAGTGGTACATGCAAAACTAGGAGAAGGAGATATAAATCACCCAATTTCTTACACTACTTGAAAGTTGTCCTTCAGAGATAAAAACTATACAACCACAGAGAGGGAAGGTTGGGTGATTGTATATGCGCTATAGAAGTTTAACCATTACCTATTGTGAGGCCATTTCAAGATGTTTACAGACCACTCTGCTTTGAATTACCTATTCAATAATCCTGTGCTCGGGGGAAATATATGTCATTGGATACTTCTCTTTCAGGAGTTTGATTTTGAGATAATTGTGAAGTTGGGTCACATGAATGCTAGCCTTGATCATTTATCCCGAATTGAGACAAGTGAGGAGCCCACAAATATTGAAGACATACTAGTGGATGCATAGTTATTCAGAGTTGACATGGAAGATGACTATTATGATCAATTCATTCATTTTTTGGCTACAAAAATCACACCAGAGGATTTCACGAGTTAGAAGAAGCAGTTGGTGGTTAAGGCTTTGGATTTCCAGTTGATTGTTGGACAACTATATAAGCTAGGACCGAATGAGATTTTGTGGTGATGTGTCCTACTACATGAACAAGGGAAGATTCTGGTAGAATCACATGCAAGAGTTGCTGGTGGACACTATGGAGGTTAAGATACTGCAAGGAAGTTACTTCACACAGGGCTTTTGTGGCCCCACTCTTCATAATGATGCGACAGATTATGTGTCAACCTGCAACGTATGCCAATGAACTGGAAAACCATTAAGGAGGGATAAGATGTCACTGGTGCCCCAGGTGACATTGAAACCATTTGATAAATTTGTCATGGACTTCATGAGACCAATCAACCCACATGGGAAGCGAACTAGTGCATGGTATATTATTGCAATTAAAGACTATTTGACAAGATGGGCGAAGGCTGCACCAGTTGTATATTACACTGCTGTGACAACAACAAGGTTCTTATTTGACAACATTATTACTCGGTTTGGATGTCCAAGGATATTTATGAGAAACCAAGGGAGTCACTTCATCAATCACACAATCATCACATTGACAAAAGAACTTCAAATACAACATAAGAAGAGTACCACGTATCATCCTCAGGTGAATGTGACAGTAGAAGCATTCAAAAAAATATTGGAGCATGTGCTTACAAAGGTATGTAATGAAAATTGTAATGACTGGGACTTAAAGATTCCAGCAGTCTTGTGGGAATATAGCACCACTTGCAAGAGATTGAAGGGAAAAACACCATTCAAGTTGGTGTATGGGAAAGAGGCAGTTATTCCTGTGTAGTACATTATTCCAAGTCTGGGCATTGCAACAATGATGGGCATGGGTGATGAAGCAGTGCTAGAGGAGCATGTGGAGTAGTTGGTACAGCTCGAGGAGGACTATTTTATTGCGAGTTCCCACTAGTGCGTTGATAAAGATCGACATAAGGCTTGGCATGGCCACCACATAAAGAATAAATAGTTTTAACAAGGCGACTTGGTGTTGTTGTACGACAGCAAGTTCTTGAAACATCCAGGTAAGTTACAGATGCATTGTTCAGGTGCATATCTTGTTCATTCCATTACCCCAGGAGGTGTAGTTCAACTACAACAGTTAGATAGAGCGCTGCTTCCAAAGCTCATGAATGGTAGCAGGATGAATCCCTATAGGACAGGCCCAAAACCACACAATGCTTAAGGCATTGCACACTAAAAAAAATAGGAAGGATGGATAGAGAGAAGGAGGCTGTGCCATAATGGAGTGGATGCTCAAGAGTAGGATTCAGTAGCGCAGTTAGGAGGTCATGTTGCGATAGATGTAGGGATGTGCACGGTGTCAAATCAGCAATAAATGCAAATAGTTTAAAATAATTAATCAACGACGCTTGTTGAAACAATGCACATTTATGGTCGATCCGACCGTTGGATTGACAGAATCATCGGTGGATTTGGGTTGTGAATGAAGTATTTGATCACGGTGAGTGGAATTGATTTGGTAATGATGAGTATGGATTGAATTGCTGATATAAGAAAGGGCTCGGCATGTTCATAAGACACCATTGTGCAGATTTTGAGCAAAGTTGTAAAGTTGTAGAGCGAGTTTCCAAGTGAATATGAGTGAGTTGAGTGCAGTGTGGCATGCAGAGTGACCCAGTCACAGTAGAAATTTCAAGTGAATGGGATTCGTCGATTAGACTAGTAACAATAGTGGAAGAATTAGCTAGTATGCTAGTCGGATCGTCATCAGTGCCAAAGAGGAAGAGAAATGGGAAGAATCCCAGCTCTTTAGTGCCAATGAGAAGAAACACCAGAACGTCCACAAGGGCGCAAGGAGAAAAAACTATGTAGAAGGGGAGATCGATCTTGAGAGTTGTGGAGTCTATAGGTCAGGCGAGGGTGTCTATTAAGGACATACCTGGATATATACCTCCTAGTCAGCATGGTGCAAAGGCCAAGAAGTGCACCAAGAATCAGATATACCAGATAAGGATGTTGACGATACCACAAGGGATGGTATGCATTTTTGATACTGTGCCTGCATTGATGCAAATGAAATACAAATATCATGACTTGCTCGCACTGGAGGATGTTGTGAACAAGCCATAAATGCTAATAGTAGTGGTAGAAGGTGACCCAATAGAGCGCATTTTTCATGACTGGGTGCACGAGATGGACATAGTCATATTTTTAGTTTTATTCAACATGCCATATTTTGGGAGGCCAAACGAAGTCAATGCATGTGTGAAGCATCTTTTGGCATGCTTCCATGGAGTATTTTTGTGGTTGTATAAGCCCATTGAAGTCACAGTGGGGTTAGTTTCAGAAATAGTGGGGTTTCCCAAGGATGGGCCAGACCCCTTCTAGTATTTCCTAGGAAAGGACAATGACAAGAAGTTGGTGGACACATTGAAGAAGCGCTATGATTTAGAGAATGACGGGAGGGTGTATCGCATTGATAGTATCAATGACTACGTGCCATGCATTAGAGAAAGGATTTAGGCTAGTAAAATGGTCAGGAAGAACTACCCCGTCCAATGTCATTCATGGGTGGTCACATGTGCTGAGTTGTGTGCACAAGGCGTACAAATGAACTCATTAATTTTTCTCATGAACTAGTTCGCGAAGGACGCAGTAGTAGTACAGGTGGGTGAAAGACAATCACCTGCAGTTGGCTAATTATCTTGATTGTACTGGTGGCTTGGATGGAGCTAGATGACTACCAAGGTATGGAATTCAAAGCGATAGAAGTATGCAATGGCGCAGGATATCAAAATCTACGGTGGGTAAAAGAAGAAAAAATATTGACGGATTGTGCGATTCAATTTTTGATCTATTGGGAAGTGCTATAGGCGACATCAGTTAAAATTCCAAGAATTTTTGAGGAGGCCACAATAATGAACCAAAGGATTGCGTGGTTAGTAATTAGGCCACATGCTATTCACATCCAAGTATGGCATGACTCGGACAATAAATGGTTGGTAATGTGGTACAAGGTTTTTGATGCAGAGATAGAAGCAATTATTAATGATTGGCCCATAGAATGGCACGAGCTAGTCAACTTGGAAGAAGTCTCGACGGGACTGCCGACGGATGCACCTAATGATCCTGTGTGAAAGAAAGACCAATAGAGTCAACATGGGTCCAATGAGGAATCTTAGACAAAGACACCAACTGACCTGGAAGAAGAGTGTATATTCAACAAATTAAGAACAAAGCGGTGCATGGATCAGGCTGTGAGTAGTAGTACCATGTCACCAATGGAGGCATAATTCAACCGGATCGTCAAGGCCATTAAATATGCCACCGATGCAACATCCAAGGAAATGAATAAATCAAGACAAAATGGATTTACACAGGTAAGAAAAAATATTGATTCAATATATGATGTTGTCTTGAAGAGAACACCAGAAAGTGCGACTATGCAGGAGTTTGCATCAATCAGGACCGAGCCGCGGGTTAGAACCTGTTTTTATTTTCTATCTTTTAATACTTTTTGTTTATGTTTTGAAGTTTGGTTTTACTCTTTATTCCTAGAAAATTTTGTTGATTGAGATATTTTGAATTTTTCCCTTTAGCTTTTATGTTATTTGATTTCTTAGTTTATTTTTTACAAGTTTTGGTTTGATTTCATGATCAAAGTGCTTATATAAGGCTTATATGGATTAAAAAGTCTGAAAAATAGCATAAAATTTTAATTGTGATTCCTAAACCAAGTTTAAACCCTTATCATTAGCATGATTTTTGACAAACATTAACCTGAATTTTCTTGTAGCACAAGCCATAAAAATTTACACAGAAGCACTACAAGAAAGTCGCGCAAACTTAAAAATCCTCTTTCAATGTTGCAGAGGCATAGTTATTTAAAGCGCTGATGAGATAGTTCATAATGCTTCAGATCGCCAATCGTGAAGCTATTTCTCTAAAGTGCCGATACTGCGGAAGCACAATGGTTTAAAGCGCTGATGCGATAGTTGATAAGGTTTTCGACTGCGTTAGTGGTATAAAGTGCTGACAAAGTAGTTGATAAAGCTTCCGATCGCCGACCGCGAAGCTAATGGTCTAAATTCATTTTTCAGCATTGCAGATATTTAGTTCTTTAAAGCACCGACACTACGACAACATAGTAGTTAAATGCTCCAACGAGGTAGTTGATAGAGATTCCGATCACCAATCGCGAAGCTAGTGGTTTATGTCACCGACACTACAGTAGCATAGTGATTTAAAGCTCTGATGCAGTAGAAATTAATGCTTTCGATCACCGACAAGTTAATAAGGGGAAGTGTTGATTCATTTAATTTTGAACCTCCGATTGTCGATGCTCATAAGGGTTAGTAGTTCGTGATGGGAGACGTCAATACCACTGGAAAATTCAATGTTAATCACTCTGACAAGTGTAACTATAATCAAGAAGGAAAATCATGGCGGTTTCTTGCAAAAGCGACGCAATAATAATGACAGACTATAATGAGGCAAAGGCGTTTCCAATCACGGTTTTTCTTGAAGTGCACGTAGAGTAGGTGGAGATTGTGGCGGAAAATTAGTACTTGAAGATTGGAATTTTGAAACAGAATGAAAATCATGGTTTTCAAGATCAGGAAAAGGAAAATAGAGGATCATTTCACACAGCTAATGCAGACTATCTAGGAGCTGACTCAGCAGAACGAGGAGACAACAAGGAGGGTTGCAATTGCTTTACTAGTTGAAGCAACTAAAGACTTGTAAAGTTAGTTAAGAAATTCAGTTATTAGTTAAGTTTGGAAAGTCATTTTATTTTGGTATAATGATAGTTTATATAGAAATATTCCAGAGATAGCCTAAAATCAGTTAGGGTTCAGTTATTGAACTAATTTTGAAGGAATCGGATAAATGTAAGTCTGAAAGAAGACAAAGGGTTCGATTTTTTGCTGGAAAGGAGAGGCTATCAGGATTTGTTTATGAGCTAAGTAAAAGACTCTTATGTGTTTTTGATGACTGAACTATGAAATATATGCACTATATGCGCTTCAGATTATTAACTGGTTTCATTTCTAATTTGTGTTAATTACTCAGTTGGTATATTCATTTCTTGTTTAATGTTTTTATGCTTGAAATGCTTACTAACAGTGGGTGAAATTTAGTACTGTGTTTACTTTGTTGGATTATGGTTTATATGTTATGCATCTCAGTCATTTAAATGCTCATGATTTAGTATTTTCTTTGGTCTTATGAATGTTTTCCCTCTTGTCTTCAAACTGGTCAACCAAAACCTTATAAACCCCTATTTTACTTTATTGTGATTTTTTTATAGATTGTGTTGACTTGTTCTTCCGTAGTCTGGGAACAATTTCTGGCACTAACATCTTTGGCGCCATTATCGGGGACGAAGTTGAAAACCTCTTTTCCCTAGGATACTTATCATTTCACTGGTTTTGAGAGGTGAAATTAAACCAGCAAATTTTAGAAGACTACTTTTCACCAATATTTCATAGTGGCTACTAAGGGAGCTGGAACAAGAAATAGACCTAGTTCACCTTTACAACTGGGTGTCTCAGACCCAGAACAAATTTTGAAAATAGCTAGGAAAATCAAAAGGTCTCAATCATCCCCATATTTATGTAGCCCTAATTTATTTGACCTATTGTCACCCTTTCCACTTTCTGAGGAGGAAAAACAAATCTATCTTGACAAATCGATTGGAAACTCCGCTATTTCAAGATGCAGAGGCCGAATTCCATGGAATCCATTCTGGATCAAAGGTTTGCACCTTTCAATTTTTCTGATGTTCCAGGTTTTCCAAATTTAGTACCTACTATGGATGTTTGGGGAGATTATCTTCCACGATTTATAGAAAGCAAAGAGGATAATCCTTCAGATCACCTCAGCAGATTTCATCAATTTATGGTTTAGTTAAATATTCAACATGAATATGTGCTCATGAAGATGTTCATGTATTCACTTGAGAATGATGCACAAGAATGGTATTTTTATCTTCCTGCTGCTAGCATTTTCTCACTAAAAAAATTCCACTCATGTTTTCGGAAACATTGTAAGTATGTGTTCTCAACTGAAATCTTTTTAGAAGATTGTTGTGAGCAAGCTGATTTTTATAATACAATTTCTGATTCAAAAAATCATTATGATAAGTATAATCAAGGATTGAAAACATATCATGAAGAATTTGTAGTTTCAAAATTTGTTGAAGACGAAGAGGTGACATTTTTAGATACTGCTGTCAAGAAAGAATTCCATGATCATTACGATAATCAAGTTGTTGTTTTAAGTCAGGTTGAAGATTATTCTAGTAATGAGACCAGCAGAGATAGTTCGGAATATTCTCGTAATGATTTCAACAGTTTTAATAATAATTTGAATGCTAATTTTATAGAAGATCAATCTCTTGTTCAACAAACTGTTGGAAATCATTTTTGTGTTAAAGATCAGTTTTGTATTGAAGAAAATTACGAACCTTCAGCATCATCATTTGAAATTTCCCAGAATGCTCCTCGTTATGATGAAGAAATCAGGGTTCCAAGACAAGAATTCTGTGATGAATTATATTATAGTCTTTTTTGTTTTGATAGTAAAATTGATGAAAGTGAGGCTATTGACATTTTTAACGTTATATCAGAAGTTTCTTATATTCATGGTTATGATAAATTTGTTGTTGAAAACCATTATGAAGATGCTATAATTTTTTATAAATATGATGATGAAATTGAAAAGAAAGAACCAGAAATGTGAGAGGTGTGTGTTATGGAAAAATCTGTTCAGCAGATTCAGGAATGCATTCAGTCCATTATCGTTGAACAATCAGAGCCAATGTATGATAGTTATTAATTTGAAGACAGTGTGGAAACAGGGGTTCATCTTATTGGCATTATTGATGACACTGTCCAAAAAATTCCAGAGCAAATTCAGGTTGATCCTGATGTCCTTTATTTCCAATTCTTGATTGATATTCATGAAACAAAAAATTATTATGGACAACCTATCTTTTTCATAGAACATGAAGAGGTAACTTTTGGAAATTTTTATGATCCAGTGGCTGATTATTTAGAATCAATACTAAGTTATAAATCTGTTATCTTAGAGACGTCATTTGATGAAAGTGAGTACAAGTTGCTATATCTTTACTCTTCATTTTTTCCAATATTTCTGATTATACATATATTTGGAGTTGGAAGCAAGTTTTGGTGTGTAGATGAAATTTTTTCCTGGTTACATTGGAAATGGGATTACAATTTAATTCAGTAGATGGAAGATTACTCAAATACTTTTACAATATTTGAAGGAAAGATATTTGAATTTAATTGTATATACTAGTGTGTGAAGGATTGAATAAAGACTCCATGGCCCAATGGATATTTTGTAGACTAGCAGGTAGCAGCATAGAAGGCACTGGTCTACAAGTTCTTGAAGCCTCACAGGGAGGACTTCATCCCACAGTTGGAGCCAGATGTTAGAACTTGTTTTTGTTTTCTATCTTTTAATACTTTTTGTTTATGTTTTGAAGTTTGGTTTTACTCTTTATTCCTAGAAAATTTCATTGATTGGGATAGTTTGAATTTTTCCCTTTAGCTTTTATGTTATTTGATTTCCTAGTTTATTTTTTACAAGTTATGGTTTGATTTCATGATCAAAGGGATTATATAAAGATTATATGGATTAAAAAGTCTGAAAAATAGCATAAAAGTTTAATGTGATTCCTAAACCAAGTTTAAGCCCTTATCATTAGCATGATTTTTGACAAACATTAACCTGAATTTTCTTATAGCGCAAACCAGAAAAAGTTACAAAGAAGCGCTATAAGAAAGTCACACAAAGTTAAAAATCCTCTTTCAATGTTGCAGAGGCATAGTTCTTTAAAGCGCCGATGAGATAGTTCATAACACTTCCGATCGTTGAGTGCAAAGCTAGTTCTCTAAAGTGCCGACACTGCGGCAGCACAGTGGTTTAAAGCGTCGACACGATAGTTGATATGGTTTCCGACTGCGGCAATGGTATAAAGTGCTGACAAAGTAGTTGATAAAGATTCTGATCGTTGATCACGAAGTTAATGATCTAAATTCATTTTTCAACGTTGCGGATATTTAGTTCTTTAAAGCGCCGACACTGCGGTAGCGTAGTGGTTAAAAGATCTGACGAGGTAGTTGATAGAGCTTCCGATCACCGATCGTGAAGCTAGTGGTTTATGTCACCAACACTATGGTAGCATAGTGATTTAAAGCTCCGATGCAGTACAAATTAATGCTTCTAATCACCGACAAGTTAATAAGGGGAAGTGTTGATTTGCTTAATTTTGAACCTCCGATTGTCGATGCTGAGAAGGGTTAGTAGTTAGTGATGGGAGACATCGATACTGTGGGAAAATTCAATGCTAATCACTCTAACAAGTGTAAATATAATCAAGAAGGAAAATGATGGTGGTTTCTTGCAGAATCAATGCAATAATAATGACAGACTATAATGAGACAAAGGCATTTCCAATCACGGTTTTTCTTGAAGTGCACATAGAGCAGGTGGAGATCATGGCAGAAAATTAGTACTTGAATATCGGAATTTTGAAATAGAATGAAAATCATGGTTTTCAGGAGCAGGAAAAGGCAAACAGAGGATCATTTCACACAGCTAAAGTAGACTATCCAAGAGTTGACTCAGCAGAATGAGGAGATAACAAGGAGGGTTGCAATTTCTTTACTAGTTGAAGCAACTAAAGACTTGTAAAGCTAGTTAAGAAAGTCAGTTATTAGTTAAGTTTGGAAAGTCATTTTATTTTGGTATAATGATAGTTTAGATGGAACTATTCCAAAGATAGCCTAAAATCAGTTAGGGTTTAGTTATTCAACATATTTTGAAGGAATAGGATAAATGTAAGTTTGAAAGAAGACAAAGGGTTCAATTTTTTGCTGGCAAGGGGAGGCTATCAGGCTTTGTTTATGAGATAAGTAAAAGACTCTTATGTGTTTTTGATGACTGAACTATGAAATATATGCAATATATGCCCTTTAGATTATTGACTGGCTTTATTTCTAATTTGTGTTAATTACTCAGTTGGTATATTCATTTCCTGTTTAATGTTATTATGCTTGAAATGCTTGCTAACTGTGGGTGAAATTCAGTTCTATGTTTACTCTGTTGGATTATGGTTTATATGTTATGCATTTCAGTCATTTAAATGCTCATGATTTAGTTTTTGCTTTGGTCTTATGAATGTTTTCCCTCTTGTCTTCAAACTGTTCAACCAAAACCTTATAAAACCCTATTTTAATTTATTGTGATTTTTTTTGAGATTGTGTTGGCTTGTTCTTCCGTAGTCTGGGAACAATTTCTGGCACTAACACAATCTATTAAAGAATGATGATGAATGATTCTATTGATGATTAAATGATTCAATGTTATGATAAGTTAAGTTGATTCACATAGTCCTCTAGTATTCTTCGGAAACTTGGTTCCGTCATCTCTCCCTGGAACATCTCAAGTGAGACCTCATCTGCTCCGCGGGTGTTGTTGGACAGGGTAAAACCTGTTTGAGCCAGTGCTCAAGAAAATCATGGTGGTTTGGGTGTCGACATAGTGGGAACCCTTGTCGACTAGTTTTTTTGGCCGAGTTTGTGTCAACAATGAGTACACGAGTTTGTAGAAAAGGTTGGTATGTCTATGTTATAGTGCAATTTATTCAATATAACATGAAATGCAATCCAATGTGTGAATTTCCTCGAGGGAATCAACCCTATTTTTTACCATGTGGAAAACACATAAATTTAGGTTTTTTATGCTTGTACAGACACACTGTGGTTTGAATCAATGAATTTAACTTTGTAATGCAGGCTGGGTGTGCATTTGAGTGAAGCTATCCAAAATTCCCTTGCTTCAGTAAAATGCACGCACATGCCTGATTTCTTTTTCAAATTCAAAGAATAAAATAGAAGAGTCTTTTTTATTATTATTCCTACCCATTTAGCATTTTAATATTTCCAATTTTTTACTTGATACTTTCTCCTTTAGAAATTTTTTTAACTTCTAGCCATAATATTGAATGTTTTTTTTTTCTTTTTTGCAAGGTAACTCATCAATGGATCATTCAAATGAGACATATTCACAAAATATTCCTTGAAAAAGAGGTCGACGTAAGGGTTTCTATTACTCTAATCTCCCAACTTTGGAACCATGTGACGTTGTCCCTCAATTCATTCCTATTAGAGGGTAAAAGAGTGTTGGTCACGGACAATGTTAAGGATTTGGAGATGAGAATTACATACCACATAATGAAACCAAAAATTTTCCTCAATCATCAAGCAATCATGCATCCAATTTACAACCTCATTTAACTCAAATATTGGGCATTAATGCTTCTTTTGTTATAAATATATCTGATCAAATTGTTGAAGGTTGTGTTGCTCAACAACAAAGGCTTGCTTTGACTCCAATTACAATTGCAAGGAATTACAATGTACAAGATATAAATACTTACCATGTAATTAATCCTCTTTCACCGCATGTGAATGTCTCATACTTTCGACAAAGAACAAATGTTATTCCTTCTTCCATTACAATGAACTTTGGTTTGGATTATGCAAATACGTACCATAGACGAATGAACTCTGTTTTGCAGGATAAGGCCACAATTTTCCCTCAAAGATCTGTGATTGATGATGTTGTTGTTACAAATTAGTCTAATCAAAGTGGTAAAGGTTGTGTTGCTCAACAATAAAGGAATAGTTTGACTCCAAATATAGTTGCAGGGAATGACAATGTTCAAGATAGAATTTTTTACCATAGAATTAATCCTATTTCACATAATGTGACTATCCCAAACCTACCTTGAAGAACAGATCTTATTCCTATTTTCACTACAATGAACTTTGTTTTGGATAATGAAAATATGTACCACAACGAAATGAAATCCATTTGGCAGAATAATGCCACACGTTTCCCTCAAAGATCTGTGATTAATTATGTTGTTGTTACAAATCAGTCTAATCAAAACGTTGAAGGTTGTGTTCCTCAACAAGAAAGGAATCCTTCGACTCTAAATATAGTTTCAGGGAATGACAATGTTCAATATAGAATTGTTTACCATAGAATTAATCCCATTTCACAGTATGTGCCTATCCCAAACCTCCCTCAACGAACATATATTATTCCTATTTCCACTACAATGAAATTTCTTTTGGATAAACAAAATATGTACCACAACAGAATGAACTCCATTTGGAAGAATAAGGCCACACTTTTCCCTCAAAGATCTATGATTGATGATCTTGCTATTACACATCATTCTAATCAAAGCGTTGAAAGTTGTGTTCCTCAAGAACAAAGGAAACCTTTGACTCCAAATATAGTTGTAGGGAATGACAATGTACAAGATAGAATTTTTTACCATAAAATTTATCCTATTTCATAGAATATGACTATCCCAAACCTCCCTCAAAGAATAGATCCTATTCCTGTTGCCACTACAATGAAATTTGTTTTGGATAAAGAAAATGTATATCACAATGGAATGAACTCCATTTTGCAGAACGAGGACACACTTTTCCCTCAAATATATGTGGTTGATTATGTTGTTGTTACAAATTAGTTTAATCAAAGCATTGAAGTTTGTGTTCATAAAAAATCTAGGGAACATTTGACTTCAGTTACTGTTGAAAGGAATGGAAGTGTAGAACCCAATAGCAAAAAATTGGAGCATGGATCCCTTGAGAACTTAGATGAAACTGGAAGACATGAAACAAATGAAATAATTGCATTTCATGAACATGTGGATAGAGATGCAACTACAAGAAACCAAAATTGTATAGTTGGAGGAGCGACAACAAAACTTCCTGAAGGGTGTTCAGCAAATGGAACTACACATTCTCAAATAAGGTCAGAAGGAAAAATCTTAAGGACATCCTTATTGAGTCTTAAGAAGCCATTGGGATGGTTTAATCGGAGACAAAAAGAGGGGAAGTCAATATTTAAATAAATTGGGAGATGGTTTTCTGGAAAATTACTCCAAGATGTGGATGAAAATGACATTATTGCTAGAATTGGGTACTTCATCAGCAACACTTAAAAAGTCTAAAATTGAATATGTTATTGAACACCTATATGGATTTATTAATAAAATTCGATCAATTGTTGTGGCGGAGATTCGTAAGGATTTTATGCCTAGGAACATGGCTTCAATACTTATTGGATCAAGTATGACTCATAAGAGTTTTCAATGTCTAGAGCAGATTGACTCTAATGTTGTACTAAAGGGGGTTAATGCAACATCAGTTTGTAGAGAAATGAGAAAGTGGAGAAAATAAGTTGAGGATATTGATATGGGTTGGGTGAGAACTGATGGTTTCACATATCGAGTTTGAGTCAAGGAAGTAAAGTCATATGCTTCCTTCGTGCTTGGTATTGATTCTAGTGTACATTATGATCAAGGGGGGAAGGTATGTGAGATATTATTTGAGCTAATGGAAGACAGTGGATTGATGTCTTGTGTAAGCCTTGGAAAACGGAATGGAAAATAATAATATAAACAAGTTTTAGCACATGCTGCCAATCCTGAAAATGAGGAGAACTAAATGGAACAGTTAAACAAGCTTTCACAAGATGGCATCAAGATGATAGATGGAAGGGAAGTGACAATTAATTTGTTTGAGTGTCATGATCTAGTGGCAATATGTAGTTTAGTATGCAACAATAGTGTTTCTCCAATGGGAAATAATTTTGGTCCTTGGTGCACCTTCCATAGAAAAAGGTATACACATGGTTATAGATGAAATCAAAATTGAAGAAGGAGATACTATACGTAGTGTTTATGAATTTTATGCAATGTCAAAAAACTTTCTCTTGGTAAGCTATGCACATTTATTGCAAGTTTTGAAATTTATGTTTATGTATTGTCATTGCTTTCTTAATCTTACTATGTTCTAAAATGTCAGGAGTTGAATCCATCTTTCGAACCAAGCAAATGATGGGATGAAAAATTAGATGACCGTATTTTAAACATTCAACCAAACTTATCTTGTACAAAGATGAATATTGTGAAGAACTATCCCATGGATAGAACAAATGATGAAAAGGTACACAATTTCATAATTAATTCTTAACTATAAATGAAGCTTCTTAGTATTGCACTAACACATACCCACTTAAACATGTTCTACCAATTACAATTGACTCTTGGTGCAATGTCCAAGCATGTATATTGTGCTCGTCATGATGGGATTAGAAATGTTTTGAAGATGTTTCATGAAATTCAAATAATTGCAAAATATTATGACAAGTTTCATCCATCTAGAGGCACTGAGACAACAAAATTTGTTAAAATTTGGGAGGAGATGGAGAAAATTGGTGTTCCATGTAAGATAGGAGAACCATACCATCATAAAATCGAAGAGTACCGATCCAGGTCATGCCCGGGTGCACGCTAGGGAAAACAGTTGACGGAATGAGTCGAGTTCTGTTATGGCGGAAGCATATAAGAAGAACTAGCAAAGCAGGAAACACACTAGGTCGACAAGAAATATACGCACAGACAATATGCAAGAATTCGAACCAATTTATTAACTCTACTCCATGAAAGATGGAGGAATTAGAATTCTATTAATCAAAATAATGTATATTACATTAGTGTACATGCTTATATAGGATGCTAAGATGCTTGGGTGACTACCTGTTATGTTCAGTTACAAAATAAGTTATAATGATTAAGAAGTTCAACCGTCGCAGAGCATGTTGGTATGATGTATGTCGAGGTGGACGTGTCGAGGTGAACTTGTTGAAGCGAACATGAGGTAGACCTATCAAAGGAGAACCTGTCAAGCGAACATGTCGAGGAGAACCTATCAACTGCTGGTTGGAACATTCCTCCTTCTTTAAGAAACAATTGGCTCCATTGTGTATTCGTTCAGGTTAGGAAACTTGTCGGGTACTTCATTAGCATACTACCATTTTACTTGCATGAGGATTTTTCTAGCTTTAGCAACTTGAAACAAGGGAATGGAGTTTGTCCTTGTATGGCATATGTGTCATCCCACAATGGTGTCACAAAGAGAGGTTCCTGAACATCTCGATGGATGTATTTGGGTTCTGTTGTCTTCAAGTCATTTTATTCCAACAATGGTGCATGGTATGGTCGAAGTAGATCTACATTGAAAACTGGATGTAGAACAAGGCGTGCAGGAATGTCAAGATGAAAATCATTTTCTTCAATCTGTTTAAGGAATTCTTGTGTCAAGTTGTTTCTAGAGAGTTTTCCAAAAGGTGCTTACAAATCTAGCATCTCTGTTAGAAATAAAGGTTGTCAGGAGGCCATAATGTTTCCACACATGTTCAAAGAAGAGTTGAGCAGTCTACTGTGTTGTCATAGTCTTCTTGCATGGTATGAGTATATCCATCTTGGAAAATATATCGACTACTACTAATATCATGTCATGCATATGTTTGGCAGTAGGATATCCCATTAAGTAGTTCATAAAAATAGATTCCCATGGTCGACTAGGAACTCGAAGGGGTGTATACAGTCCTTGTCATCAATTCAGTGGTTTAGCAATGGAACAAACCATGCACGATCAAATGTACTTGTTTACGTTAGATTTAAGTGAAGGCCAATAGAAATTATTTTGGCGGATAACAAGTGTTTTTTCAACTCCAAAATTTCCTACAGTCTTATTATAGTGTGCGTCCCAAATGAGCTTCTGTTGGTGCTCACCAATCGGTACACAAAGTTATCCAAGCTTGTATAGAAAGGAATCCTTCAGGAAGTAGTCGGTAGTAGACAACTTGTCGGTCTAAAGCTGTCGATAAATTGCAAAGAAATCACAGTCTACCGAATACAATTGTGTCCAAGTAGTGGTGTCATAACCCTACATACTCATCACTGTAGACAATAGAGTAATGGGTGGTCTGCTGAGAAAATTGGCTATGGCATTGGATTTTCCTTTCCGATACTTAATTGCCAACTAAAATAGTTGCAGTTAATTAATCCACTTGAGTTATTGAGTTGTCTCTAGTTTCAACTGGGATGGAGTGAATTGTAAAGGTTTATGATCAGTGAGGATGATTGTTTCCTTGCCAAAAATGCAGTGTCTCCATTGCTTAAGATCTTGCACAATTGCATACAGTTCTTTTTCATACATTGAGTAACTTCTAGCTGTGTCACTGAAAGTATCGGAATGAAACATGACTGGGTGACCTCACTGAGTGATCGTGGCACTGAGGGCATAGTCCGATGCATTTGTCTCAATCTCAAAGGGCTGATGAAAACCAGGTAACACAAGTACTAGTGCAACACAAACCTTGTTTTTGAGTTGTTCAAAATATTTTTGTTGTGTTGGTGTCCATTTGAATACAGTTATCCCATTTCCTTTCATCAACTAATTCAAATTCCATGCGATGTGGCTGAATCCAAGTATGAATCGTCGATAGAAATTCGCCAAACCAATAAAACTTCTTAGTTCATGAATGTTTTTAGGAATGGGCCATTCTTTGAGGATCTGTAGTTTTTCTGGATTGACATGAATTCATGTAGAGTCAATTACATACCCCAAATATTTGATGTTGGTCATAGAAAATGAGCATTTGTACATGTTTATATATAGTCAATGTTGTTAGAGAGTGTCAAAAACTTTTCGAATGTGTTTGAAATGTTCTTCCCATGATCACATACAAATCAATATATCATAGAGATAGACAATGACACATTTACCGATGAAAGGTCGTAGAAGGTAATCCATATATCTCGTGAAGGTTGCATGTGCATTGGTTAAGGAGAAAGGAATGACCAACCATTCAAACAATCCTTCCTTGGTCTTGAAATTTGTTTTCCATACATTAGTGGACTCGATTAGAATCTGGTGGTATCCCAACTTGAGGTCAAGTTTCATAAAGAACTTATCACCTTT
This sequence comes from Pseudotsuga menziesii, assembly GCA_001517045.1. Lineage (NCBI taxonomy): Eukaryota > Viridiplantae > Streptophyta > Pinopsida > Pinales > Pinaceae > Pseudotsuga > Pseudotsuga menziesii. The sequence continues at coordinate 127,116 of LPNX010505646.1, forward strand.
TAGACTTCTGATGAGTTCATCAATCCATGGAAGAGGGTATATGTTTACTGAAATATTGTTGAGAGCCCGATAGCCGATGCACATGTGCTAAGTCTCATATTTTTTTGGAACTAAGATGACTAGACTTCCACAAGGAGAGGAGCTTGAGTGGATATGACCCTTGTTGATCAAATCCTGTATTTTCCTGTGAATCTCTCCATTTTCAAGAATGGAGCTTCTGTAAACAGATGTGTTAGGTAATGGAGAACCAGGAACAAGTTCAATGGAGTGTTTTACTTGGTAATGTAGAGTTACTTTGTCGGGTGCTTGAAATATGTTTCGATATTCTTCAAGAATGTGTTCAATCTGTTCTTATTGTCAAGAGCTGCACTAGTCATTGAGTCAACTTGTTGTTGTAGTCTTCCTGGAATGTTGAGGCTTTATCATGATTAATGTAAATTTTTGATCATGATTGATAAGCTTATTTGTTTGTTTGGAAGATATCATATAAATCATTGATGTGGGTTGTCACTCTGGTATACCATACCATTGATTTTGTATTTTGACAATCACCTTATGAGGCTATGACTAATATGTACCATGTCAATCCCATAGGTAAGGTTTTTTGAACAAGGCATCAGATACGAAAAGCGATTCCACATCACATAGTACTTCATCTTCAAAAGGCTTAATGAAGTAGGATATTTAGCATTGGTGTGTGATCCTTAGTTCCTTCCGATCCTTCATCCAATCAATATTGTAGGGATTAGGATGTGGAGTGGTGACAAGACCTAATTTCTTCACAAGATCTTTAGAAACGAAGTTCTTTTGCCTACCATTATCCACAATAAAATGTAATGGATTTTTCTAAACCCATATCTGTGTATGGAACATGCACTCTCGTTCCTCCTCATCAATGATACTCGAGGCTATCAATGTGGTCGAGGTTGAAGCCAAGAGGGTTGATGAATATGGATCAAATTCTACCAGGGTTTTGTCGAACAAGTTGGATGTCAAAATTTTTTCCAAAAATGTCTTTCAAGCTTTTCATTCTGACGTATCATTCCATGCTAAACTATTATAATCACACCATTTCCCGATAGGATTTTTTTTGTCGATCCCTCTTTTTTTTTCTTCTGAAAGTTCTTCTTTTGATGATCAGGATTTGGTGGAGTTGGATGAGAAGGGTTGTTGAACTTGTTGGAGTTGGTTGGTGAATCCTTGTCAGATGTTCGACTTGTTGGATTGTTCATGAAACATTATTTTCCTTTCTGTTCAGCTTCAAGATTGATGGCATAATTAAATGCATCCACAAGTGTGCTGAAATTTAGAAACTCCATCTCTTTCTGAATGTATGGGGATAAAACACTAACGTACTTCAAGAAAATCAAACTATCTTCTTCTTGGACTCCAATTCTAGTGATGAGTCGATAGAACTCGTCGGTGTAACTCTATACAGACTGATCTTTCCATCTCCTTAGCTGTTGCTACTTATTATACTATTGTTCAATATACTTGGGAGGGTGGAATTGCTTTCAGACATATTCGACAAATTTTACCCATGTGTCTATGGGGTCCTCTTATTTTTCCATCTTTTTCGATAGATTCTCCCACTAGTAGTGTACAGAGGTTGACATCTTTAAGGATGCAATGGTGATGTTTTCCGCTTCGAAGTGTTGATTCAATTTGTAGTAATATTCCAGTTCTTGTACCCAATTGTTGACTGATTCTATGTCAATCTTTCCTTCAAGGTTTGGTATGTCCAAATTCATTTTCACTTTGAAGGGGCTGATTTTATCAGAGTGAGTTTGCATTGAGGGTTCCCTGGAGTTCGAAGTGACTCTCATGAGAATCTTATTGAACTGAGAGGACACTTTAGTTCGTTGGAGAGCCAGTTCTTTTTCTATGAGTTGTTCTGTCTCATGAGTTTCATGTCTGTTATCTACTTCTTCGGCCATCTTTTCTAAATTCGAAGGAAGTGTCTTCTTTTGTTGCTAGTTTTGCGAGTGCGTTTGAACATGCATAAGTTAAATAACTTTGATGGAAGTACTTATGTAACTTAATATCTGAACAAGATCTTTCTCGGATACCAATGATCCAAGCCATGCCCAAGTGCACACTGGGGACAATAGTCAACTGAATGAGTTGAGTTCTATTATGGCAGAAGCATATAGGAAGATCCAACAAAGAAAGAAACACACTAGGTAAACAAGAAATATATGCACAGACAATATGCAAGAATTCAAACCAATTAATGAACTCTGCTCCATGAAAGATGGAGGAATTAGGATTCTATTGATCAGAAAGATGTATATTACCCTAGTGTACATGCTTATATAGGATTCTGAGATTCTTGGGTGCCTACCCATTACGTTCAATTACAAAATAAGTTATAACGGTCCATAATTTCAACCATCGCAGAGCATGTTGGTATGATGTACATCGAGGTGGACCTGTCAAAGGTGAACTGGTCAAGTGAACATGTCGAGGAGGACCTGTCAAGGCAAACCTATCAACTTTTGGTTGGATCAAGTACACCGATCTTAACTATGGGAAATCAAATGGATCAGCATCAGACAAGATCCTCATTCGACATGAAGAAATTTTAAAGGTTTAATAATTATGTTAACATATCAATTATTCTTTATGTGTGCCTTGGATAATAATAAATGATGGTGTTATTATTTTTTTTACTAATATAGAATGGCTCTTGATGTTATTCATTTTGAACATAAAACTTGGTATATATTCATATGCATTGAAACATATGTCTTGTTTCTAGGTTATTGAATGCCTACCAGATGAAGAGAAGTATAACAAGTTGGTGAGGATGTGGAAGTGTTATAAATAATTCCACTTTTTGCAACTACAAGGGTGTATAGGGAATGATGCATATGCATATGATAAAAGGTATGTAAATTTACTCTTTTAGTATCAGATAATTATCTATTTTGAATGGTGATATCATTTAATTCATGATAAACATTTTGAGCCACTGTCATTGTAGAATTGGCATCCTTACTAGTGAGTGGATTTAGTTGTATTCTTGTTGTTTAGGAGATGACATGGTTCCTTATATGCATGTCCAAGGGGTGCATGCTCTTTATATGACTCGGTCTATCCATCCTTATACTTTGGGGCGATTAAAGAATGAAGTAATGGAGTGTAAGCATAGAGAAATGAAAATTTTGAATAGAAACCAAGGAGGAGGAAGAGAAGTTTCTAAGGAGAATAGAGGCACATTTGAACATGACAGAATGTATCTTGTAAATGAGATGAGAGGAAAAATTTTCAAGCTTGTTATGAGATCAGAAGGTACTTTCCAAAAGTTTAGACAAAGAATATTTTTTCCTTCAAATATTAGAAGACAACTTCATGTTGAATATGAGAAGTGAAGAAATCCATTGAATGAGAAAACTGCAACATAATTGGCATCTTGTTTACTTGGTGTCACTGGTCAATAAGTGAAACAACTATTTGAGTCATGGGTAAAACAATATAAGAAATTATTGATTACACCACCAACAGTAAGTTTGTCCTAATTTTACTTGGTATCTAGTTCAATTTTGATTTTATGGTGTGAGGAGCCATAATGTGTGTGTTCACTAATTATTAATATGTCCTCACAGTTCAATAACTATCTTCCAAGATCAAGGCCAATCAACAAATATGGTGAAGAATCTTATCGTGAATCGCATCGCTTTGGAAAGAACAAGAAAAAAATGGTGCTAAAACAAAAAAACAACATCATGTCTTTCCCTCCACTAGTGATTGTTATGCTCATTCAATTTATTACATATCATTATGTATTTGTGAATCTAGTTGATTTGTGCTTGAAGGTACATCTTTTTCTTGATCCCTGAATTTGTCTATCTCGTTGATCTCAAGAAATGAGCCAGGCCATAGTGATCAAACAAAACAAATGCAAAGGGAAGTAGTTTATGATACCCCAATCATGCTTGATGAAAGTAACAATCATAGTTTTGGTGTTTCATGCTCTATAAATGAGGCATTGCAAACCAGTCTAACACAAGAAAAGGGACCCCAAGTTGTTGACACACTTATGACGGAAACTGGAAATTATGGTAAAGCATATGTTTCATGCTCAAGAAATGAGACAGGGAGTATTGTTAAGACAATAGAATTGAATGAAGCAACTAGTGTTGATATGACATTGATGGAAGCCATGAATCACAATAGAATGTGTGTTCCATCCTCAATAAATGGAGCAGAGAAAGGTGTTGAAAAACAAGATATCCAAGGGACAATTGTTGGCATCGAAATGATGGTAGTTGAGAATCATGTAAAACCGAGTGTTGTAAAAATAACAAAGAGACAAGAAAAAAAAGAGAAAAGTCCAAGATGGTCATAAAACAACATTGTATTCAAAATGGTGAAAAAAATATGTGATGATTTAGGCATTTGCTAAGAATTGCAGGCATCGGATTGATGAATGAAGAGAAGCAAATTCAAAAAAATGGATTATTCAATCTAGAATGATCTTAATATGGATTTTTCTATTAGTCACTAATGTACATTAAGACTGCTAAAATGCCAACTATTATATTTTATCTTATAAGTCTGAAAATCTCCTGGTCTACAAGAATTTCAAAGTTTCCTATAAGACATGCATAGGCCTCATGATGAAGTCCAATTGAGTGGTTTAAGTTGAAGGAAAAAAGATGTAAGGAATTATTTATCCATTTTATATAGACATTTACCTTATCCATTTTATAAATATATTTTGCTTAGCCATTTTATAAAGATATTGGGTGTATGTATTGGTATTATAAAAAAATATTCACTTCATAAAACGTATCATTATTTGGATAATTTTATGTATTTTATAAAAAATATTTATTTCATATGATATAGGGACATTGACGTCATAACCCAATATACCTGAATTTGTGAAAAAAAACAATATACGTGAAATAAATTAAAAAAAACTCATTTGTGTGCATTCCTCAATGTGCATTCCTAAGCTTGCATTCCTCAGCGTGCATACCAACCCAACCATGACCGCAATTGAAATTGGTTTGTCGTGTACTGTGGCAACATATGAAATAGGGGTGTCTTGCACCATGTAAACAAACACAAGGGCCTTCTCTACCATGACATCAGGAGAAGCACGAGGTTCCCAAGTTGAACGGTTCACAATGAAAAAATTCCAAGAGAATGCTAATGAATGGAGTGATACAACCATATGGCCAACTGGTATGTTAAATATCCTTTTAAGAGCATGAGTGGATAGGTTTACTTTCGGACAATTTAATTTTCAAAATGAGAATATAGATGATTCCATCTATAGTTATGATGATGGGGCTATCGAATTGCAAATTTTTGGGAAGAGGGTTCATCTAAACCCCAATTTGGTTGTCGGAGCAACCAAAATTCCATGCAGATGGGGAGGGGGGGGGTGTTGTAATCACTCAGATCACTAAGTTACCAATAATACACATAAATATTCATATGATCATACAGAGACAAGACACAAGGATAGTATATTGAATAACAACTTTATATTACACAAAACACATATGGGTTCATACAAACATCAAACCAAACCAAGTTCATATCTAGATCAACATCCTATTATATATGATTACAAAATAGTTATGAATAACTACTTATCAGTTCAGTCAACCGACACGACCTTTGGAAGTCGACTTAGCCTCTAATTATTCAGTTAACTAGTCTAGTCATCTCACTGACTAGCTCCTCCAACATCTCCCCTGGGAACAAAATCTTTCTTCGTCCCAAAGAAACAAGGGAGGGCTAACCGACTATTTTTCTTCCAATTTCTTTGTCTTCATGGGATTTGGATTCGAATGGATGGTAACTTTTGTACACGTATCTTCACAATGGCTTCTGGTGTAATAGCTAGTTGATGCTGAAATTTTGTCCAATTACGGAGAGCATTCTGAATGTCAATGGTCAAGGTTGTAATGCTTGATAGAATCAACATCTTCTCTTGTATTGGTAGGTTTGTGATATTGATCATGTCGATCCCCAACCATTGATTTTTATCCTCTACTGTGTCGAGTAATCTTTTCATTCATGGACAAATTATATCAAGTGTGTCGAGTCTGGGTAGTGCCTGATTCATCCGCTAATGTGCTTTTTTTCCATTTTTTTGAGTTTTGTTATCTCTAGTACAATCTGATTTTGTACTGTGCTCCTCATTGCTTCCTCGATACCTTGTTGATTTTATAATGATTTGATGTGTGCCCGAGTCTCACAATCCTGCTGGAATACCTGGCCATAATAAGTGTACTAATTTTGCAGTACTTCTTTTGTAGTGGTAGACTTGTCCAAATGCTGCAGTACCTTGTGGGATTCTGAAAATGTTGTGTAATGATGTCTAAGTAGCACATAAGTATATCATTTTTTCTCATCTCTACTGGCCTCTATTTGTGTCTGAAGGTTCGAAACGACATTGTCCAACAACTGGTATGCTCTCTCTAATGGTTTGTCCATGTTAGTCTCTGTTATTCTTGGTAGAACTGTTTGTGTCAGATTCCTACATTTGGTCAGGAAATCGAATTGCTATGCTTAAATTTTTTCTATCTTTTCTCTTCTATTTCTATTTCTTGTTGCAGCCTCCTTATTGAGTGCTCCCAATAGTTGGTCAATTTCTCCATCTCTAATTTTTGGTGTGTCAACTGCAGTACTCGACCCTAATTGATGAAGGTGGATAACTATCAATCCCTATTGTGTCTACTAGTGTTCTCTTTTATTCTTTTCTTTTCTTTTGCTTTGTGTTTAGAGTGATGGACCACCACTAATCCTATTGGTATTGATGTTGTTTTCTACTACTCTATTTGTTGCTCTTCAGTCGGTGGATTTTCAATCGACTAAACTTCTGTTGTGGCTAGGTTAACTGGTTGAATTTCATTGGTCGGGATTGTAGTTGTTTGTGCATCTCGTGGTGGTGAAGATGGTGGTTATGGATTGTGAGGGGAATCTGGAATTGGTGGTGGTGATGGTGATGGTGAATGGTTGGTAGTTAATGGAGTGGTCAGAAGGTTATTGTTTGCCATGGTATTTTCGATTTTCGATTGCAATTCGAGAGGGTTGTCGATTTATTTAGATTCCCTGGGGTTGGTGATTTCTTCATCTAGTGTTGCTTGATCATTTCCTTCAAGATCAATTGTTCCCTCATCTGCCTCATTAACTGGATGTTTCAGGATAAATGGTGTGAATGATGAGATTTGGCCTACTACAATTGTGGATTTTTTGTCATGGTTTCAGATGAATGAGGATCTGATAAGTCCCATGACTTTTGGCTGTGGTGAGACTTGGTCAGTTTATTGGGTGAGACTTTGTTGGGAAGAGCTTGAATCTGTGAGTTTATGGGTGGTGCTGATTTGTTGGGCATTGCGGAATAGCGGTGGTAGGTTGTTGATAAATTTCTGAAGTTTAGCATCTTTATCAATTTTTTCTTTCAGGGTTCCAAAGATTATATCCTTGTAGATTGGTGATATGGTGATAGTCAAGTCTGGTGTTATTTTTTATTAGGGAAGGTCGTGGGGAATCTGGTGTCAAATCAATAGGACTAATTTCAGGAGGGCTAGCCACTATTACCTTTTTAGGTCTGCCTTGCTTCACTCATGACTTGATGAACTATTTGAATTGTTTTTCAATAGATTCTTTGTTTAGTGCAACATCCTCCAAAATGTCGACACCGGTAGCAAGTAATTCTTCTTCATCTTCTAACTCCTCTGAAAGGATGAGTTTGTGCTTCCCCTTTCCTTGTTCCTAAATCCCTTTCTTCTTTCTTGAATTTGATATCACGTTAGCTATTCTTTTCAAATTATCCTTTTTCATAGCATACTCAGGTCTATCCGATTGAGTTTCTTCGTTTGTCTGTTCTCCTCCATCCTCCTCCTGTTGTTGAGTCGGGATAGTAGTGTTTTGTTCTATCGGTACAATGGCTTGTTATTCAGTCAATGCATTTGCAATCTAAAGAGGGTTTTTCTCTTCTTTCAAGCTGTCTTCAGAAGTGAAGGTACTGATATGAAAGTGAACTTCATAGTCTTCTTCCTTCTCTTGGTCGGTCAACGGTTCGATGATAGAGTGGTTAATCTCTTTTGCACCCGCCAATATGGCTATTTTAGTTTTAGATTGACGGGATAACTCTATGAAAATATCCTCGACTGTTGGATATTAGTCGAGAGGTTTTTCTTTTGTTGTGGACCCTTACAAACGCCAGACTATAGTGTGGTCAAGTTCTAGTTGGATATGTGTTGTCGGGGGCAGACATATTCGAATGTTTTGAGGCACCCTCCATCTCAATGTTTGGACTTTTAAATTTTGAAACCAATTTTCTAAGAACACTTTGCCTTCTTCTAGTTCCTATTGATTTCTAGCAATTGAGAATGAATTGAAACACCACATATGAAACCTAGTTGGTTCTAGGAACTGTTGATGTCTGAATGGACATAGGTGGTACATATTTATCTATATTATTAGTGACGAAAATATGATTATTTCCCATTAGAGGAAATTTCAACTCAAAATGGGACTTTTAACTCTAATTCAAATTCCATGTCGTCATGTGTTACCAATGAAATTGATTTAAATTTGCAATACCATATAGGTCTTAAACACTTTTTTAATATAAATTTGAGGATAGGTATCATAAAAAAACTACTTTTTTTGTTTGTATTGTCTACATATCTCCCCATGTTTTTACTCAAATTTCCATCAGGAGAGCTCGTTGGATGTGGAATTAAATTCCACATCCAACTAGTACCCGCTCGGCATACTTTGACGGATCCTGCTGCCCCAAAAACAAGAAATACCTGAAAAAACATGATGATAACGTTATCATCACATTTTTTTAGGTATTTCTTGTTTTTGGGGCAGCGGGGTCTGTTGTAATCTCACAGATCACATAAGGTTACCAATAATACATACAAAAATACATAGAATATTCTTAGATACAAGAGACAAGAACTGATAAGATGAACAGATTATATTATTCTCAATAGATCATACAAAGCCAAGAACTGAACTAGGTTCTTGAGTGGCTCAATAGCCTAATATACCGGTTACAGACAGTTACAATCATAACTACCTGTCGGTTCACCGAACCGACATGACTATTAGTTAACAGACTAACTACTGTGTTTACTCGGCCGACCGACGTAGTCGGCTGATCGACTAAGTCGGTCTTCGTTCAAGTCGACTTATGTCGACTTGCTCCTTCTACATCTTCCCCACAAACAAAAAATTTCTTCATCCCGAAGAAAAGGGGAGGTAAAAAAATAGATTAGAAGTACAAAAAAAATAGATTGCAAAGGGAGACTTCTACTGAGGTGGGCTGTGCAGGCGAATAGTTGGTCTCTTTTGCACACAGACTTCGACTATTGCTGGTGTTGTGATGGCAAGCTGGTGTTGAAAGTCCGTCCATGTCTGCAAGGCTTTCTGAATGTCGATAGTCAGAGTAGTAATATTTGAGAGTACCGACATCTTCTC